>CM062297.1:297829535-297996337 GCA_031216915.1 Pictodentalium vernedei | reverse complement strand
TGGCGAAATAAGGGTTTAAATCGAAAATTCCGCTTCGGTACATTTTTAGATTTTTTGCCACTCTATGCGGATGTGCCAAATTTGTGTGAAAATTGGTTCGAAAATGGCTTCTGAAATCGTACGGACAAAAATGTGTGGAAAAAAAAAAAAAAAAAAAAAAACCAAAAAAAAAAAAAAAAAAAAAAATAATAATCCGTAGAAAGAACAATAGTCTTTTCCAGAGGGGAAAAAGCCTAATAATAATAATCCGTAGAAAAACAATAGTCTTTTCCAGAGGGAAAAAGCCTAAAAAAAAAAAAAAAAAATAAAAAAAAAATAATAATCCGTACAAAAACAATAGTCTTTTCCAGAGGGAAAAGCCTAATAACAAAATAATTATTTCGTTTTAAACAAAATAATATTTCGTTTTAACGAATTAAATATCTGCAGCGGTAAGCAGGGCCAGATTACAACGCCTCGCTACTTTTCGATTGCAAATTCTGGCATATTTAGCTGAGTAACACGGTTACATATTTTAGAAAAAATATGAATTTTACCTCATTAAAATAAATGACTTCACTTTATTGTTGAATAAATTTAGTCGTATTCACTTGAAACACTCGCCAATCAATTAAAGTTATGATCTTTCTGTTTTTTTAGCGATATGTGTATGAAGGAATATTTCCAGTTGTTTTTTTTCGTGCTATTCCGTATATCATAGAGTGGCTTATCGGTACAGAAAAAAACTGAAGTGGCGGAATGTCTATGCCCCCCCCCCCCCCCCCCTCGCCGTACATGGCTTGTCGTCCCTACCCTCCTAAAAACATTCTGATTACAGGCCTGTAGTTTCAAACACTCAGTCTATTGTCTTCATATTAGGGGTACCGCCCTATAAGACCAAACTAAGAACCAAAGTCCGCAATATAATTGTTTTGGGCGTGGTACGCCTCACAGGGCGTGCCACACCAAAAAATTATATTACGGACTTTGGGTGCTGGTTTGAACTACAGTCTTATCAGAGTGAAAACGCGTCTGATGACTTTGGATACATATGCGTAACAGTTTATTGTAAAACATTTCCCGGGAGAGCATACCCCCATGCTATTTGTGGTGCGGGAGAGGGGGTTGGGGGCGAACCGTCGTCGCCGCGCCATCGCCTATAAATAATTTTGGGGCCAAGATTCACTGACATACCTGTAGTGTCCAAACATTCAATATAGTGTCTTTAGATAAGCGATGACGCCCTATAAGACCTAACTTGGAACCACGTACGTAATATATTTTTTGGCGCGGCACGTCTCACAGGACGTGCCACAAAAAAAAAATATATTACGGACTTTGGATGCAAGTTTGGACTACAATCTTATCAGATGAAAACGCGTCTGATGACTTTGGATACACAGGCCCAAAAGTTTTTTAAAATAAAAAAAATAAAAAACATTTCCCGAACGAGCATGCCCCATGCTGTTGGGGGGTGTGTGTGTGTGTGCATTTCTGTCGGAAAACAATTGCTGAATTTGTATGAATCGAAAGCAAACAGCTTCAGATTTTGAGATGGTCAAACAACATATTGTAAAAGTTTGTTAACTAAAATCAGCAGCTGGACAAGTCATAATTGAGGTACCCGGAGACTCCGTAGAATTGTTCTCAGAGCCTTAGATTTAAAACAATTTATCTGGGGAGGCTACCGATCCCCACCAACGAGAGGGTGACACCCCTTACCATACATTCCCCCCTTCTCTGTGTTGGAAACCTCGGGTATGTCTTTGGTACACAAAAGTCCGCCCGCCCCCCACCCACTCCTCTATGATGGATTTTTAAATACGGCTGGATTCTGGCCTGCGGTGGAAGGGCCGCCAGCCAGGGAAGGCGCAGCCGGGGGCACAGGGGGCACGTGCCCCACTCCCACTTTTTTCCGCGGCCAAATTTTTTGACAATCAAAAATATACCACTATTATCTTATTTGCGATAAGTGCTATCTTATTTCCACCAGAGAAGCAAGGAAATCGCGTCTTTTTATGGCGAATTTTCCAAATTCTCCCAACTGGGACTTCGGCCTAGAGAATTTATTCCTTTTTTAACCTTTTACCTAAAAGCTAACTTATAGCTGAGGTGTGAAGTGTCGAAAACCATTAAACCAGAGACGACAGAGCCGGCGAGGGGAGGGTGGGGGGGGGGGGGGGCACGTGCCCCCACTTTTATTACTAATTATGAGGTATGGCGCAATCATGTAACTGTATGTTATAACCAAATTTCTTCAGTCGAAATCAGATAAAACATCGATCTAATTGTATAGTTCATGGATGCGGTGTCAACTTACAAATTACAATAGAATTTCTGCAATTTCACAGTTTCACAGTTTCATCTGTTAAATTACAAGAATAAGATTTCGGATTTTCCGGAGTTACGTATGCATTTCGTTCCGAACTTCCGTATGTATATAAATTAGTTTCAATTCATTGGACATAATTTCGGCTATTTCCTCCATATTTGTCGTCTGTTATTATCGGAGCAAGGCGGATTTTACAAAGCGTGTTGGACTATTCGATTAATTTGAAAACTAAAACATGCCAAGAGCGAAGCCAGGTAAAAAATCACACAAAGGGAGAATCAAAATGACGGACATTTTCCCAATAGTAGACCCGGGCCCTTCAGTCGTCACCGTGTCAGAACAAAATTTGCAGGTACAAACTCCATCGACAAGCTCGACCCAAATAACAGCAGTTGCGCTAGTGAATCAGAATCAGAGGACAGTCGCACACCGAATAAACCTCCTTTAGCAGAACCATCATTACCAAGTCCGCCAAATCCATGTACAAGCATATGCTGCTCACAAAATACAACATATAAACCCACAGCTGACGTAATAAAAAATAAGTCTGTCAAACTGTCCACTGGTAAAGGGAAAGCGAAGAAAGTACGATTGTGCCCATTGTCTTTCTTCAGTTCCCCGTGGGTAACTTACTGTCTGACCAGAGGAGTGATATTTTGTTTGATGTGCAGACGGGCGTAGCAGCATAACCTTGTTTCACTGTGGTGAGCCGGAATTCAAGTGTTGATACTGGTTTCTCTAACTGGAAGAAATGCCAAGTCAAAATGGCAAAACACGCCTCCTCCCACATACATGGCGATGCAGTTGTCGCTGTTCAAAATTACGATAGCAAGAGGAGTATTGGACAGACACTTGACTCAGAATACCGGACGAAACAAGCGAGAAATAGGGAAATGCTTCTGAAACAAATAAGTTGCATCCGATACCTAGCTCGTCAGGGTTTAAGTATACGGGGAGATAAAGGGCGTTAAGGAAATTTGATTCAGCTTATGCTTCTGAGGGCAGAAGAAATTCCACAGTTGCTCAAATGGGTGACATCTGGTAATTACTTGTCCCGTGACGTTGTGAACAGAATAGTCGAAATAATGAGGAATCATGTTTTGAGGCAGTTCCTTGCCGAAGTGAAACAGAAATCAAAATTGTTCTCGGTCATTGCCGATGAATCTAGAGATATCAGCAATAAAGAACAATTGACGTGCGTCATTCGCTGGGTCCCCAATGAAGATTTGACAATAAATGAAGATTTTGTTGGGTAGTACTCTCTAGAACAAACTGATGCTGAAACAATTACTAAATGTATTAAAGACATCCTCCTGCGATGTGGTCTGCCCATTCATGATTGGAGATGGCAATCATACGATGGTGCTTCCACGATGACGATGTCCGGCGCGCTTAGTGGTGTCGCGACACGCATCAGTGCTAAAAACCCAGTTGCACTATATATTCATTGCTCAAATCATAAACTTGACCTGGCTCTTCAGGATTGTACCAAATTGGCAGATATTATTCGTGATGGGTTGTCTTTTTCCAAACTTTGACAAATTTCATTAGGGCATCACCAAAGCGGATGACCCAGTATTTGTCCATTGCCGAAGATGAAAATCTTGACGCCTACAGCAATCTGCACCAACTCTGTCCAACCAGGTGGGAAATACGAGCCAAATCCATTATCTCGCTGACTGATAATTACGAATCTATATGTAAGACATTAGGCGAGATATATAATGAAAGCAAAACGCCTGACATTCGCAATAAAACAAACGGTCTGGCATAGAGCATGGTAAAATTTGCAACTTTCGTTGGCATATTGGCATGTAAAGATATATTCACTGTGTGCGAGCAGGTGGCCACAACACTACAGTCGCATAGTATCACTGCCCAAACAACCATGCGTTCGATCACTGCTCTCTTGTCGAGTCTCCAAAGGCAGAGAGACGACGCCGACGTCCTTTACAACAGAGTTGTTGCATCAGCAAAGAAACTGAACGTCATTGAAGAACCACCAATGCCAAGACCGAGAAAAGTACCTCGAAAATTACAGCACGGTGATGCATCACAACATACGCCTAGCAGCGTTAGGGATCACTATAGGGTCCAATTCGTTAACGCAGTTGATGCCTGTAGGACTGAAATCAGACGACGGTTCGATCAAAAGTCGTACGCCCGGTTGATTGACATCATTGAAGACACAGTGATATCATCAGCAAATGGCAAGGCTCCAAATGAGATACCACCCGAGCTGAAGAAACAAACTCTACAAGCAAGATATTGACTTTGAAGTCATACTTGGAGAATTTCGGCTCCTGAATGGCTTTGTTAAAGCAACTGATCCGGGCATTAAAGATGTGACCTCCGTTGACACTGTGGTGTCGTTATTTCGGGACACTTCAATGCAAATGTCCATGCCAAATGTTCGAGCTTTGCTCTAAATATATCTTCTTGCCCCACTCAGCGCTGCATCAGGCGAAAGATCTTTCTCCGTAATGCGTCGCATGAAAACTTATTTAAGGAGCACGATGGGCCAGGTTAGGTATAATAACCTTATGATTCTTCATTGCCATAAAGAGAGAACCGATAAACTTGATTTGGAAAATGTTGCGCGAATGTTCGTTCAGAAAAACGACCAACGTCTCAGATTTTTCGGAAAGTTTTGAAAACTGAACTTTATTTACATGTAACAAACATTTCCCTTACTTTTCATAATCTCTTGAATATAAAAGTTTATGACTATTTTCTGCTTCCTTTTGCAGTTTTCATAAATATTGTGGACGGTATCAGCACGAGGAATATCGGAAACTATAAATGTCCCTACATATCGCTAAAACGTCAGTCCTGACATATCGTTCAACTTCAATAAAAGTTGCGACATATCGTCCAATTTGATTGAAGTGCTAATTCATATTTAATAATACCTTATCGGCATCTCACACAATGATAAACTACTTACCAAAAAATACTTTTGCCCCCCCCCCCCTCTCCCCAGTCCCTACAGACACCCCGAACTAACAGGAGTTATACTCTATTGCCGTAATATAATTTCCGGTGCTATATGCCCCGCAGGATGTATAGCACTGGAAATCATACTACGACATTATGGAACAACTACTAACCGCAAGAATATCTTCCCCTGTCGTGACAGGAGTTACACTCCATTGTCGTAATATATTCTCCGATGCTAGATGACGCGCAAGATATATAACACTGGTAATTATATTGAGATATAAGGCACAATCACTAACTAAAATACACTTTTGATCCCCCCCCCCCCCCCCCACACACACACACACACACCACACTAACGGTGGTTCTACTCTATTGCCGAATTAGCCGTAACATCATTTCCAATTCTATATGCCCCGCCGAAATGCTGCTGCCGAAAGGAAGATGAACCAAGTAATCATGAGGACTTCATCTAAAAAGCTAGATTCCAGCCATCGTTTTTTGACGGTGTGCAATGGTCTAGTGGTTTAGGCGCTGGACTCCTGATTGCCAGGCGGTGTTGCCGAGGGTTCGAATCCCGGCGGGGGATCAGATACCAACATTAAAAATTCCTCTAAAACATGATTGTGTCATTTGAAAAAAACACACACAAGCCCGTGCCAGTCTTCGTCTGAGGCCATCCACAACACTTTCGTCGTACTGTAGCCAGCGCGTTCCATACTTTCATGCTGCTGCCGAAAGGAAGATGAACCAAGTAATCATGAGGACTTCATCTAAAAAGCTAGATTCCAGCCATCGTTTTTTGACGGTGTGCAATGGTCTAGTGGTTTAGGCGCTGGACTCCTGATTGCCAGGCGGTGTTGCCGAGGGTTCGAATCCCGGCGGGGGATCAGAAACCAACATTAAAAATTCCTCTAAAACATGATTGTGTCATTTGAAAAAACACACACCACACTAACGGTGGTTCTACTCTATTGCCGAATTTGCCGTAACATCATTTCCAATTCTATATGCCCCGCGGGGTATATAGTGCTGGAAATTATATAACGACATAAGGTACAACTACAAACCGAAAAACCACTTTTGCCCCTCCCCCTCCCTCCCCAGTCCCCACCGACACCCCGAACTAACGAGAGTTATACTCTATTGCCGTAATATAATTTCCGGTGCTAAATGCCCCGCGGGATATATAGCTCTGGAAATTATACTACGACATTAAGGTACAGCTACTAACCGCAAGATTATCTTCCCCCGTCGTGACAGGAGTTACACTCTATTGACATAATATATTCTCCGATGCTAGATGACACGCAAGATATATAGCACTGGAAATTATATTGCGACATAAGGCACAATCACTAACTGAAAATACACTTTTGACTCCACCTCCCCCCCCACCCAAGCACCCACCCACCCACCCACACACCACACTAACGGTGGTTCTACTCTATTGTCGAATTTGCCGTAACATCATTTCCAATTTTGCATGCCCCGCGGGGTATATAGCACTGGGAATTATATAACGACATAAGGTACAACTACAAACCGGAAAACCACTTTTGCCCTCAACCCCATACAATTATTGTTTAACATATGTAAAATGCATTAGTGCTCCTACCATCGCGATGTTCGGTAAGTTCGCTAGTTTTAATATTTTACGTTTCAATTTTAAATTAGTTTTGGAATAAAGTGTTAAACGAACACTACGCAGTCAATTATTCCCCCCCCCCCCCCATAACAAATAATATAGACATTTCGCCCAATGCACGATATGTCGTAATTTTCCGAATCCGACATATCGCCCAGCTGATTTACGACAAATGTTACGCATTTCCTACATACCGTCCTGTAATCTTATAAACACAACACTTATTTAGTAGCTGTAGCGAACGGCCCAATAACCTCTAGCCTCTAGGGTATGACAAACGTTCGACCAGACGAAGAAATCAAAAAGAATTCTCGTGAATGAACCAACCACACCACTCTCACTAGTCATTAGCCCAGGTCATCTCCAGTCAGATTGTGTCCAACAGCTGTCACTGTAGTCCTTTATATATAACAGCCGGCAATGTGGCCTAAAAATTTGTGACCCCCACCTTTTGGGAGCTTCCACCGCCCCTGCCGCCAGCCCCCGATCTTCCACTTCGCTTCCACGTGCCTCAACGATGCCGGAAAAAATATTCTAGCCCCTTCTAAAAAATTGCCCGTACGACTATGATAAAATGACGTTCCCTCTTAAAGTTTGTTAAACAAATTCAAAATGTTTGTTTCAAAGGTCTAATTTTCCCGAGTCTGATTGTAAGTAATGGAAGTGAACAATTATTCATGGGGAAAAATCGATGGAACATTGTATTTTCTGACAACATTGCATCCCCCATCACCCCATGTACTAACTTATTTATTTCGTTTTTATGAAATGATTATTTCGTTTTAACTGAGTACAACTGCAGCCAACCAAGAGTATTTTCTATACACAATAAAACTGGTTTTAGCGCCCCCGCCCCCGCCGCCCCCGAAACCTTCCCTACCGCCGCCGTCCCTACCAATACTGCGGACTCGATGCAACACTCAATTGAAAAGATTCAGAACATCACGACGATTAGAAGGTATTTTGATTCGATGATATTTAATACACTACGTGGGAGCGCGATGGCTCAGTGGTAACGGCTTGGACTTTAAACCGTAAGGTCCACGGTTCGATCCCCGCCAGGGGTTACTGCGTTGTGTCCTTGGACAAGGCACATCATCCTGATTGTTCATGTGGGAGCACGATGGCACCGTGTACGTCGATGACGCACTTGTCTTCAACCAATTGATGCTAACCCTGCTTGTGTGGAGTTAGTACGTTTGGGGAGTCTGGCAGTTATTCGCCGTTGCTCGGTGGTTCTCTCCGGGTACTCCGGCTTCCTGCGCCCTTAAAACTGTCCGACTCGAGGTGACCATGGCTGCCGAAAGTGTCGTTAAAACCCCAATAAATAAATAAATAAATACATACACTACGCCCTGAGTCAACCGAGAAATGTTGGCGCGTAATTCAAAATATACTACTCAAAGTTTGCTAAGCACCAAATATATCCAAATACCTGTTTTACGTTTTAGTCGAAATATTGTAATGAAAAGTGTATATATTTTTTATTTCATTATATCTTTAATGATTTAAGTACAGAAAGTAAGATTTTATTTGTGTTTGACATTATTTTTTAGCTTTTGAATACGATAACCATGGAAAATAGATATTTTTGGTAAAAGAGGAAATTTTTCAATATGCCAAAAAAAGTTGACGGAGTGAACTGGTATGGCTTCAGTATCAAGTATGAGACCCATTACAGTTAATTACAGCTTGACAACGCATTCTCATGCTCCCAATCAGGTTCCTGGTGGTCCTTTGTGGGATGTTGTTCCAATCTTGGACCAGCATGGCACCAAGCTCCTGGACACTTCTTGGCTGGACTGGACGGGCTGAAATTGCAAGCTGCAACTCATTCCAGACATGTTCGATTGGATTGAGGTCAGGGGATCTTGCTGGCCAGTCCATACGCTCATTCCTCTCCCTCTGTCGGTACTCCCCGACAGCATGGGCAACACGAGGACGGGCATTATCGTCCATTGTCTATCACCCACTGCACCTGCATACAATCTGACATGGACATTCAGGATCTCATCAATATACCATCATGCAGTCAATGCACCACGTTCAAGGACACAGAGCTCTGTACGTCCATCCCAGCTGATGCCGCCCCAGACCATGATTGACCCTCCACCATAGCGGTCATGCTCAGCAATGTTGGCTGCATGGAATCGCTCTCCTGGTCTTCTCTATACCCTAGAACGCCTATCTGTGTGGTCTAGGCAGCACCTTGACTCATCTGTAAAAAGGACAGATCGCCAATCTCCTCTGGTCCACCCATCGTGGTCCATGGCCCATTCATATCGTGCCTGGCGGTGGTTCTGGGACAGCAGAATGCGAATACATGGTCTTCTCGATCGGAGACCACCTTCGTGCAACCTTGCCCGGATAGTCTGCGTCGAAACATTTACCCCGGATGCATTCTGAAGGTCACTGCGAAGCTGGGTTGCTGTGGCAAAGCGGTTCCTACGGGCCTGAATGATCAAAAACCGGTCTTCAGTTGCAGATGTTGCCCTGTCTCTGTAATCACCATGCAGTCTTACTGGTGTGCCATACTGCTGAAATCTTGCTCAGGCTCTGGTGATCACAGTATGGTGCTCACCAAGGGCTTCACCAACCTGACGATGGGTAGCCTCTTGCTCCATCATCCCTACAGCCCGCCACATTTCTGCTTCAGACAAATGTCTTCTTACATTTGCATTTGCCATATTCAATCATTAAATCACAAGAGTTTGTGTTGAAATGAAGAATGAATACCCTTCACATGTCATGTACAACGAAAACATCATGAAAATCAAGGGGTACATGCTTTCCATGACTGTCACGAAAAGTCTGCCTATCAAGAGAGCTAATGTAAACACTGGGGACCATCTCAATACATTCCTCAATCATATCCACCAAAAATATCGCAAATATGTCACAAGCAAATTTCACAATGATGTGTCAAATATTTGGTGCTTAGCAAACTTTGAATAGTATATGTGTCTCTGCAACTACTACTTTCTACCAATCTGTCTGTCGCCAGCACTTGCGAATGCAGGCAAATCAAGTTTTAACTACACCCGCCCGACAACCTGTGGGTTGTCATCGAGATGCTTCTGGTTAAAAAAACCCTACCGATGTTTGACTATGTTTGTCACAGAGTTATAAAAACGACCTGCCAGAAATTGCAAGACGGGGCCGATAATGGAAGCGCACGAGAAAGGAGGTACCAATAATATTCTTCCATACACATATCGCGAAAACTGGAAAGATTGCAACGCCAATTGATTTGCGAGTGTGTCAAGAGTATATGACATAAAGTGAATTCATTAATTTTAATAACTAAAATTCATATTGTGTTGGCGTACGTAACTTTGTTATTAAGCTAAACAAGCAGCATTTGCAATCAAAAAAATAGCGAGGCGCTTTTAGCTGAACCTGCAAAACACCACAAACGGCTTCAGATATTTATTTCGTTTAAACGAAATAATTATTTCGTTAAAATGAAATATTATTCGTTAAAACGAAACAAATAAGTTGGTGCATGGGGTGAGGGAGGATGCAAACATGTTAGAAAATGCCGTGTTCGGCCGATTTCTCCCCACGAGTCAGCGAATACTTGTTCACTTCCATTATTTGAGATACAAAAATTATTGTGAACAATTAGAGTAATCATTTTTAGTCAGAGGCTCTGAGAACAATCCTAGAGCCTCCGGGTACCGTAGTTGTGACTTGTCCAGTTGCTGATTTTAGTCAATAACTTTAACAATATATTGTTTGATATTTCAAACTTTGAAGCTGTTTGCTTCCGATTCATACAAATTCAACAATTATTTTCCGACAGAAATGCTTATAGGCGCCCCCCCCCCCCCCCCCCCCACTCCCAACAGCATGGGGCATGCTCGTTCGGGAAATGTTTTTTATTTTAAAAAACTTTTGGGCCTGTGTATCCAAAGTCATCAGACACGTTTTCATCTGATAATGCATCCAAAGTCCGTAATATATTTTTTTTTTGTGGCACGTCCTGTGAGACGTACCGCGCCAAAAAATATATTACGTACGTGGTTCCAAGTTAGGCCTTATAGGGCGTTATCCCTTATTTAAAGACAATATATTGAATGTTTGACACTACAGGTACGTCAGTGAATCTTGGCCCCAAAATTATGAAAACTGCATGGAAAAATTGATTTTCCCCGACTTGAAAGATACGTCTTACCGTGGCGCATGAGGAAGGATTGCGCATGCGCCTCGGTATGACGTATCTTTCAAAATGCTACTAAAAATATCTGATATTTTTCACTTAAACACATTATTTTCAATATTCCTTCTAATAATACACCATATGTAGACACACCTGAACACGTGTCGATTTCAAAATCTCAACTTTATTTCAGAATAACCAGCAAATTCCCACATAACTTCATGACAATGCAAATCGTCATCTTGCTGAGCAACACAACCGACGCCATTTGCAATTATTGTTTACATCAGCAACATCGAACTTAGTGAAGACATATACTTGGACACATTACATACAAACTAGGTGAAGCACCCTCATCAGTTTTATTGCTATTTTATTGCTATTGTGGTGAACACCAATAATTATGTCAGAAAAGTTAGTTACAACCTGTTGAGTTGGATGTTTTGTCTGGTACTCGGAGTACTCCACTGGAATTGGAAAAGACCTGATGTGATTTTTCCGTCCGTGATGATTGAGGTACTCACCTGTTGGACGGCGAATTGTCAAGACGTTTGGTTTTGGGATCTGACAACTTGTATTTTATGGTGAGTTTCCACAATTATAGATCAATTCTATAATATCTGGCGACGATGTAAATTAGAAACGCAGGGTTTCACTTGGTAAAACCGGTAATTTTCATTCACGCTGTGAAACTTGGTCAACTTCACTTCAAAATGAATTTTGAACGGTAAAGTTTATTTTTGAGGGAATTGTTACAAAAGTCCTTACTTTTGTAACATTTGTAACATATCACTTGCATTAATTGAGCTTTGTATGATTCATATGTTGTTTAAATGCTTTGGACTTTCACAACATTTTGACAGTTAGTTTTGAATTGTTTACATGTTGCCATCGCTCTCGTTACCATTCCCGTTTCCGTTTCCGGAAACTCGTTCGAAGTTCTAGCAAATGATTTTCATAATCTCGTAGTTTAATATGAAGCCTTATAGCTTTTAAATAAGCCATTATAGAAATACTAAATTCTATTTTAGTAATTTGTACACGTCCAAATGCTAGAATAACTTCGTGAATTTAATCTCCAAAAGTTTTGTAAATAAACTTGATAGTTAATGTAAGGGAGATTACTCTATTTGTAATTCACTTGAAAGGTTACAATAAACTAAATATTTGAAATCTTCTTTTTCTAGATTAAGTGTAGGTCTAGATCTCATATTATAAAAGAAAATTTATTTTTTCTTGTGAATATTTTGATACTTAATTAAATTTGAAAGCACTCACTCACAACCTGTACTTAACTCAGTTTTCAGTTTGTGTTAAGCTAATTGGTATAGGTTTTGTTATATTTCAACACAATGGCACTGAATCTTCAGAAATGTTCAGTTGAAGAATTTCAATTGTTGAGAAATATTGGTCCAGTTAAGGCTAAAAATCTGAACAGATGCAGACAGAGTAAAGGCATACTGACTATTGAGGATCTGGTCAGAGAAACTGGTGTTGATGAAGATACATGGAAGAACATGGTGGACAGTGGACTTATTACAATGGAATGTACTCCACAGTCAACATTGCAAACTTTTACAAGTTCTTCTGATATATCTTCTTATATCACCCAGCTTGCAAGGCGATGTTCAACTTATAGATTTGGATCCTTATCGATTGCCGAGTCCTCCAAAAGTACGTCAACCAAAGCCACACATTGCTGAATCTACCCTATTTCCACCTCATTTACTTGGTATATTGACAGATATGAAGTGTGAAATTAGAAATCTAACACTGAAATATGAAAAAGACAATGAAAATTGGAGGAGGGAAAAAGCTGAGCAGGAGTTGGCAAGGGCTCAGGCAGAGAATAAAGTCAGAGACGTAAGAAGGACATCAGCAAAGGAAATCAAAGAGCTTATAGAAGACTTTAATGATAAATATACAAAGCTTCTTGTACAGTTGGAGAAGAGCCAGGAAAAGCATGCAGAAGCTTCTAGAATTCCACTTCCAGCTTGGCACAGCCAGACGACTCAAGATGCTGAAAAATTTGTCACCAAAATCCAGTAGTCAGTCCGCTTCTGTGAGTAGACAAATTATCAAGCAAGAGATAAAACCGCTCTCTCGGAAACTGAACAATCAGGAAATGTTGCTCAACATCAAGATTGTAGGCCAAAACAAAAGTCTATCTTGCAGAGTACTGGGCAGCAGATTAAAGAGCAAAAGCCGCTACTGACAACACAGGATAAATCAACAAGCACTGATGATGATGATTATTTTAAAAAAGAAACTCAGTTACATATACCAGATAGAAGATCTCACAGAGAATCAAAGCATAGAAGTTTAAAACATTCCTCGCTCCAACATGCAAGTCATCAGCAAAGTCGAAGCAGGTCACCATCCCATAGATGGCATTCCAGGCATCATAGGAGAGATCGTCATTCCAGATCTGATCGATCAAGCAGAAATTCTTCTCGCTCAGATCGAGAAACAAATAAGGGCAGAAACACTAGATCTAAGGATAGCTCTAATGATCATCATCGACTTAGACGACATCGAAGTGTCAGCTCAAATGCATCTGAATCGAGAAGAGATAGCAGCAGGAGAAGATACAGAAGCTCTTCATCTGACTCCTCAGCCAGATCATATCATCGTAGGCACAGATACAATAGGAGTAGAAGTCCACCCCACCCTAAACTGCCCACATTCAGTGGCAATAAAAATTCAAAATGGGAACCTTTTATCTTCCAATTTGAAAGGATTGCCAAACAGAGGAAATGGTATTCTAATAAAATGTTGAACAGACTCTATGACTGTCTGTCTGAAGATGCTGTAGAGTATGTGAACATTTTGGAAGGGCATCAATCGTTCAGAACCCTGAAGCATGAATTGAGAAGAAGGTTCAGCACTAAGGAGGCACCCGCTTCAGCTCGAAGACAACTTCAATACTTGAAGCAAAGGGAAGATGAAACCTTGGAGCAATTTTCGCAAAGGGTTCACACAATGACAGTGGAAGGATATCCTGAATCTGATCGACACACCATTGATCAGATCTCCACTGAAGCCTTTTTGCGTGGCTGCAAAGATAAGGAAGCTGTCAGAGTGGTCATGGAGAAAAATCCTTCAAATATCTTCAAGGCACTCAAATACATGAAGGGCATGATTGCAAATCAAAAAGCTATTTTTGGTTATCGTTCGACCCAGTCACATTATCATCAGCGTCAGATAGCCTGTTCTGATGAAGAGACAGATTATCAGGTGAAGCAGATTGAAGTGGATCCTGTCATAAAATCAATCGAGAAGCAAGTAAAAGATTTGCAGACAATGATGACTGATATGTCCACCTTGGTGAAAGAAAAACTGAAGACTTCGCCAAAATCTGACAGATATAGTAAGTCTCCTAGTTTCCAACGTAAATGGAAAAATAAGCCTTTTTACAAAAAACAGAAATTCCAGGAAAATAATTATAATAGAAATTCATCTTCAGGATCCAATTCAGCTAACTGGAGGTCAAAACCACAGGGTCAGCAGGAAGAGAACATGATCCAATCCAAGACTGAATATTTAAACAGCCAAGGACTCAGTGCAGACAAGGCCACCACCGGGTCCAAAAAGTAGGCCCTAATGATGCCAAACCAGATAATGAAATTCCAGAAATTGTTGTACATAGGATAACTGGTATTTCGCTGTTGCTACCTATTAATGTAAATAACGTAAATACTTTAGCTATTGTTGACACGGCAGCTATGCTCACTCTTATGGATGAGAAATTTTTTAGAGATTCTGGTTTGACAATAACATTTGATGCACAGAGAGTTCGGTTGAAGGGAATTGGTAAACAACCAGTTATGGGGACGGTTGTTCCTCAGATGGAAATGAAACTTGGATCACAAATATTTAAATGGGATATTTGTATTCCACCAATTGAAGATCCATTTATTCTAGGTCTTGATTTCCTCTCTGCCAACAATTGTATTGTTAATCTGCACAATAGCACTTTGACCATTGGAGAGGAGGTAATTAATGCTTCTTTTAAAAGACCCGGAGCTGACTCAGATATTACCATTTCCGGAGTAGTGGTTAGTCGGTCAGTGACCCTACCTCCCAACACTATATCTCTGATAGATATGGAAATAGAACAGCCACTTGACACAGATTTTATTTTTGAACCCACGGGACAGGTCAAAGGAGTTTTACTGTCATCTTCAGTGGGATCTGGAAAGAAAGTAACAGTAAAGGCCATCAATGATAGCAGTCATTATGTGAGACTGAAGAAAAGTTTGCACATGGGAAATGCTGAAGAGATCATCGCAGGAAGCATTCAAAGTTCCAATAACTTTGGATCTTGCTCGGATGTCAACAGGGATGTTAGTGATTTCTGGTGTCAGATGTGGGATGGCTATGAAAATAATCCTCATCAGAGCTTAGGTGGCTATGAAAGAAAAGAAAGTATTGCCAGCGACAACACCCAGGAAGCAATTGCAGTTCAAAATTTCTTTGATTTCGAACCTGCTGCTTTAAAGTGTGATGTCTCTGATTCAGATTCAAAGTCTGAAATACTGAATGATGTGACTGAGCAGTTGCCACAACATCTGAAAGATTTTTTTGCTGGCTGCAATGAAAATCTTGATATGGAGCAGAAAATTAAACTGGGAAAGCTGCTTGTTAATTAAGGAGATGCCTTTGCTCGCCATGATTTGGATTTGGGATGTTTGACTGGAGTCAAACATGAAATTAATACTGGAAATGTGCCACCCATCAAACATAAGATGAGAAAGACACCTCTTGGTTTTGAAGATCAAGAATATGGTCATTTACAAAAGCTTTTAGATGCAGGCGTAATACAACCTTCGACGTCAGATTGGGCATCTGCACCAGTGTTGGTACGAAAAAAAAAGATGGAAGTGTTAGATGGTGCATTGATTTTAGATCGTTAAATGCAAAAACAGTAAAAGATAATTATCCACTCCCATTGATAGAAGACTGTCTTGATACATTACAGGGAACAAAGTATTTTTCAACCTTGGATATGGCATCAGGGCATTACCAGATTGCAGTGAATGAACCCGATAGGAAAAAGACAGATTTTATTACCAAGTATGGATTGTACGAGCACACAAGAATGAGTTTTGGTTTGTGTAATGCCCCTGCAACATTTCAGCATGCGATGCAGCTTGTATTGCGAGGTTTGACCTGGAACGAATTACTCGTCTATCTCGACGATATAATTGCATTGGGTTCCACTTTCGAAACAGCTTTACTCAATCTGGAGCATGTTTTTCAACGTTTTCGAGATTACAATCTTAAATTGAAACTGAAAAAGTGCCAGCTGTTTAAAGAGGAAGTTGAGTTCTTGGGCAAACTAGTTAATAAAGATGGTGTTTCTGTAGCACCAAGTAAGATAGAGACTTTGGAGAATTGGACCATGCCCAGAACACAGCAATAACTCATGTCATTTCTTGGTTTTATCAATTACCATAGAGATCACATTAAACATTTTGCCGATCTTACTGCTCCTCTTTATGAACTTACAGCTCCGAAAAGAACATTTGAGTGGTCCAGAGATCATCAAGAGGCTTTTGATAAGTTGAAGAAAATCATGACATCTCCACCATTGTTATCCTATCCATCAAAAACTGGTCTTTTTGTGCTGGACACTGATGCTTCCAATAAAGCTATTGGTGCAGAACTAACGCAAATTCAGGAAGGAGAATCCAAAATTATAGGATATGCCAGTCATGTGTTGCTCCCAGCACAACGAAAGTATTGCACCACTCGAAAAGAACTATTAGCGGAGGTAAAGTTTTGTCGACATTATCGTCATTATTTGTTTGGAAGACCATTTATTGTTTGCACAGATCATAATAGTCTTGTGTGGATGATGCGCTTTAAGAATGTAGAAGGGCAATTGGCACGATGGATAGAGGAAGTCTCACAGTATGACATGAAAATCATTCATCGTCCTGGGAAACAATACAGCAATGCTGATAGTTTGTCACGAATTCCAGACATTTTCCTAGAATGTAATTGTTATAATGCTGGAAGCAAACCAGAAAATTTGTCTTGTGGTGGATGTCACTACTGCAAGAGAGCTCATGAACAATGGGAGAGGCTTACAGAAGATGTCGATGATGTGGTTCCTCTGGCTGTCAAACAGATTCCTCAAGATAATAAAGTCATTGATGAACCTACATCAAGTACTGCTGGAATTGATGAGAATACTTTAAGTATTTCCAGGGTATCCTGGCTCACACCTTATACTAGTCAGGAAATTCAAGACCTACAGAGGCAAGATAGAGATTTGAATAAAATTATGTATTGGTTAGAGAATGATATTTCTCCTCAAAAACAAGAATTATATCTGAGTAGTCCTGGTGTAAAAGCATTATGGCTGTGTCGTTCCCAACTACAGTTTCAGAATGGAATTGTACTTCTGGTTCCAGAATCTTTAAAACAAGAAGTTTTGTATTACTGCCATAACGTTAAACCTGCTGGACATTTGGGACAAACTAAGACATTGCAACGACTGAAAAATTCATTCAAGTGGTACAACATGTCCACGGACTGCAAAGCATATGTACAGTCTTGTAAAATCTGCAACATTCAGAAGAAGCCCAATGTCACTCCACGAGCACATCTTAAATCCCACCATGCTGGATCTCCAATGAAGAGGGTGCACTTGGATGTACTTGGACCTTTTACCACAAATAGTAGTGGAAATATATATGTTTTAATGATGATTGATCAGTTCTCAAAGTGGGTTGAAATAGCAGCAATTCCAGACCAGACAGCTGAAAAAATTGCCACAAAATTTATTTTGCATTTTATTACCACATTTGGATGCCCACTTGAAGTTCATACAGATCAAGGTAGGAACTTTGAGAGCAATCTTTTTAAATCACTTTGTGAACAGTTACAGATCGCCAAGACGAGGACAACTCCTTACCATCCATCTTCTAATGGACAAGTGGAAAGGTATAACAGAACAGTTCTGCAAATGATTCGATGCTATATTGAAGGGCATAATGAAGAATGGGACAGAGACCTCCCTCTTTTAGCAATGGCATTACATTCCACTGTACATCAACAAACTGGGTTTACACCCAATCAATTGATGCTTGGAAGGGAAGTAATACAGCCAGTGGATCTGTTGCATGGTTTATATGACATGAACCATCAGGAATATGATGCAGCAGCATGGATTACACACCTAAATGAGACTCTTCCTAGAATTCATCACTTGGCAAGAAAGAATTTGGGACAGGCTCAGTTACGTCAGAAGAAAGATTATGACCTTAGAGCCAGTGAGACATTGTATGATCCAGGTGATGTTGTATACAAAACTGATATGTCAACAAAAGTAGGACACAGTAGAAAGTTGAAGGCTCCCTGGTGTTGACCTTATTTGGTGATAAGTAGCAAGCCTCCTTTGTACCAAGTGAGAGACAGGAAAGGAACTTTCATGTTGCATCATGATCGATTAAAAATCTGCAGGGATGCTGTTCTCCCACTGTGGTTGAAAAGAATGCGCCACAGTTTACTGAATGGGGAAGATGAGAAAAATCACCTGTCTGAAACAACAGATCAAGCTTCAGAAACAGAAAAGTCCAATATGGTTGATCTTCCTACAACAGATAATACACAGTTGCATGAGTCGGTCCGTACTGAGTTGAAAAATGCAACAGAAGATCACACACTAAAAAGTAGAGAAGAAGGAGTATTACCAAGATTATTCAAAGAACCCATCTTAACACGTGGGGGAAGGAAAGTCAGAGTCCCTGTTAGATTCAAAGATTATTGTAAATAAGACAACAGGAGCATGCCACTTTCAGAGCACGAACTGCACTATTGTTCCAGACTAACAAAGCACACGTAGATAGTGGCTCCTACTTAGGTATACCTTTATCTTTAATTTTAGATGGAAGAGTTCAACGAAGCACTATTCATTCCAAATTATGATGAGACAGGACTTGAAGAGGGCAATGAAGAATTTGTTGTAATTGAGGAAACTAATATTTCAGACAGTGAAGCTGAATTTGATTTTAATGATTTCGTTATCCTTGATGAAACAATGTCTGATGAAGACATTCCTGATAAAAGTCCTGTTCAAGAAAACCCTCAAGATACACGAGTGGTAGAGATGAAAAAAGCAGGGACAACTCATAGATCTTGCCCTATTTGCAATGTTAAGGAGAGAAATCTTAAGAGACATTGTATTACTTACCATTTACCCTGGTATGTAGCTGCTAAAACAGCTGGTTGGATCTGCAAGAAGCAAGAGGGAATAAATTGCTTCTTAAAAAGAAGACATGTGGAGAGTGTAGATCATCCAAATGGAGCTGGTTTCAATGATGATGCATTGAAACTATGGATTTTAATGTTTAACGGTCTGCTTCATTATTTCAGAGAAGTTTTTAATCTGCCATCTTTACAAGATCTTTTACATTACACTGTAAACAACAGTATGTTTCCATCTGAAAAGTCTTTAGTGCCTTTTACAGTAGAAGAGAAAGGTTTGATGGAACAGTACTGCACTCAGCAAAAGTTGGAGAAGCCATCAGAGTTTATTATGTCGCCTCCAAATTCAGTGATTGCTTTGATTCACTGGAGAATTATAACTCAGTTTCTGCTGAAATTGGATGATAGACAACAAGAGGAATCAAAGCCTTAGAAAGCTCTTTTCTGTTCAATGGAATGGAAGCACCTGCTAATCCTCAGACATTAACCGATGAAGGAAAAATTACTATCATTGATAGCCACTTTCATCTGGACCAGTTACTTAAGAAATCTGGAGGAAAATCACGGAAGGATGTTGAGTTGATGACCCAAGAGTCAAATTGTTTATCACTCATTGGTGCTGTCACAAATTACGTGTTTCCTGAACACTGGAAGTTCTGGCAGAAACAGAAAGATGGAGATAATCATGTATATTTAACCTTTGGTCTACACCCTCACATGATTACAGCATGATCAGTAGATCGTTATTCAACACAAATTGAGTCTTATATGAGAATCCCTGATTGTGTAGGCTTAGGGGAAGTTGGTATAGACATGACCACCACTTGTAAATGTAGACCCCGTTGTAACAATGTAGTGGCATGTACGAAGAGTAAAATTGTGTCGCAAGAAAAGTTCTTGCGTGAAGTACTCCCCTTGGCTAAAAAAAACAGTAAAACTGTTGTCATCCACTGTAGGGATGATGGTAATATCGAAGCGGCTAAACGTGTTCTTCAAGTTTTTGAAGATTTGAAATTGCAGAATTTAAAAGTGCATAGGCATTGTTTCATGGGAAACATGGATGAGCTTGCCGCTTGGCAACAAAAGTTGCCAAACTGCAAGTTCAGTTTTACTGGTAGCATTTTCAGGGATAATGCTACTTTGGAAGCTATTTCGGGGTTACCTGTAGAAAAGATTCTTTTGGAATCAGATGCCCCATATCTTTCACCTCTTCGCCATTGCTCTATCAACACACCCTGGATGTTGATGCCGGTAATTGACCGCATCAGCTACATAAAGGAGGGTTTCTGCTAGGGGAAAATTTGTGGGTCCGGTAGTTTAAAGAAAGTGAAACTCACACGCCTTCGGCGTGTGCCGCATGTGTGCATAGAGGGCACGTGTGCATAGAGGGGGGCTCTAGGGGGGGGGGGGTTCTCTCCCCAGGAAAATTTTGATTTTTAGGTGCTCTCTGGTGGCCTCTGGGGACATTCTGGTCGCTAAAATGCTGAATAATTGATGTGGAAAATATGTTTTTTTTCCTCCTACAATTCTCTAAATTCCCACGGGACACACAATACTACACCTGGTCGGAGGTTTCATAAAAATACAAACCCAAAACAATACAAAATCCACGAATCCTAACAGTGACTGCACTTTGTTTACAACCGCTTGCTGTAATATTCGAAAAGAACCATGATGCGGACATGTGACGTCATGCACGTGCAATTACCGTACTGACTCGTGTAGAAGCCCAGGGAGTGCTTGTAGTGGATAAGATGCAAAGTGTGTGTGTGGGAGGGGGGGGGGGGGGGGGGCTTCGGGACAAGTAATAGTGCTTGCAAGACGCGGTGGGATGCGTCTGAAATTGGCAATATAAGGCAAGTAAATATCCACTGGGTATGTTATGTTTCTTTGGAAACCGTCTACCAATTTTATAGAATTTGCTTTAAAAATTCTCATAATTATCTTGTACATACGTTTCATTTTCAGATTTCAGGTTTTTATCCTCAATTTAATGAATAAAACAAACAGAAAACCATGCGGTGTTGTTTTCATTTTTTTTTGTACAGGCTACTCTCGAAAGTCGAAGCCAGAAATTGACTTTAAGTATGTCAATCAGCAATGCAAACCACCCCCTTGAAAACAGACAAACATTGTCTGTTTAAAAATAGAGGTTTTTTTAAATATGTACATTTTAAAAAAATTTTACGAATAAAACAAAATATAGCTTCACACAAACTCAATAAAAGAATCATAATATGAAGACCAGATAAAATTTACACAGCGAAATATGAATAACAAAATAGTTGCCTCCCTTTACACCATTCGAAAAATTGATTTTACACTGAAAGTCATAACTTCACATGTTGCAGGGCATGATGAAATGATAAATGAGCATGTTTTATTGAACCAATAAGTCATAAATCATATCCCTGGTTATATTGTTATATAATTCTCAAATACCAGAGTTGTAATTATTTTTTTATTTTTAATTACCACTTTCTCATTAATTTCTTAACACCCGTTTTTCACAATGAGTTGTGCAAGCTCGAAAGTGGCAGTGTTCTTTACCGCTCGAAAGTGGCAGTGTTCAATCAGTATCTTTCTGATGATATTCAACCACTGTGAAAACTATATGTTGTGGGCGTGTTTCAGACAACTCCTGAAGCAGCCTGCACACTCATTTGAAACAAGTGACAGCTTCCAAAACGAGTACATCATTTGTCGCTCAAAATAAAAGCCAGTGATTTCGGACCAAACACGACAATTTGAGCCCGAAATTTTATAGGCGACATTTAGGATTTGAACTTTGTTTCCCCCTCTCGTCTGGGGGTTATAAGGTATCAGGTTGTCGCCAGTAATAGTAGGCATAGTATACAACATAATTGTGCCTATATTATGTGGAAACAAAAGATCCTGAGTGTCGTTACGACACAGCATTGTACTCAACATTTTAACCACCAGCTTTTCTGACTGATCATAGTATGATCGGCGGGGGGAATGGGTCCGGTAGACGGACCCGCTGCTGGTATAGCAGAAACCCTGCATAAAGAATGTTCCAAAAACAGTTTTGGTTTCATTAGCAAACCAAAATGCTTGCCATCTATATGGCATAGATCTGTGCTAGAGGTTAAACAAATTTTGCCAGGAATGTATATTTGTAGAAATTGTAAATACTGTAAAATGACAGATTATTCATTCATTTGTGTTGAATATTCAAAAGTCCTCTACTTTTGGATCTCGACACATCTCTTCGATTTATTATCAGGTGTTCAAAAGTTCCATACTTTTGAATCTTCTGGTACATTTTGATAAAATGTTCATATGATGTTTACACTTTAGCACAGTACTGTTTGAATAAAACATGGAACATTATAAACTATTTTATAAGTAGTAAATTTGTGTTTGCTTCATAAGAAAGCTTTGTCAGTCCAGGGCGTTGTTTGTTAAAAAAAAAGAGTAAAACCAGTGTACTTTCGGGTACTTAACAGTTACGCCAGTTTGTAAAAAACACATTGAAAATTTCTGACATGACCACTGCTTGAGGTAAAATGCCTCCTTCCTGGGTCAAAAGTTCTTACTTTTGATCGTTTGTCAAAACAATTGTCTTGTAAAAATTAATTTGTGGTTGACCAACATGGTTAATTGGCGTAACTGTCTATTTTTATTGGTGTTGATTGTTGGTTTTGGAAAAATCCACATATGTTTTGCATTTCTTGCACAATTAACTCCTAACCAAAATCAGGTAATGTCGCTGTCCAAATGGAACGGGGAGGAATGTGGTAAACACCAATAATTATGTCAGAAAAGTTAGTTACAACCTGTTGAGTTGGACGTTTTGTCTGGTACTCGGAGTACTCCACTGGAATTGGAACAGACCTGATGTGATTTTTCCGTCCGTGATGATTGAGGTACTCACCTGTTGGACGGCGAATTGTCAAGACGTCTGGTTTTGGGATCTGACAACTTGTATTTTATGGTGAGTTTCCACAATTATAGATCAATTCTATAACACTATCACTGTCAATCAACGAACTAGGTGAGGCACCCTCATCAGTTCAGCCAGGTATCCCTTATCAAAACTACCGATATCATTGTCAAGTTGTCAACAACGAACTAGGTGAGGCACCCCCATCAGTTCCGACTTGTAACTTCTATCACAACACTATTCACACAAATGAGCCACAACACCTTCAAAAAATTCCCGAATACTTCAGAAACATTAGATCTTCCCGACAAAGATAAACTCAGAACTGCCGTCCTCCTGTCTGACAGCAAAGGTTTCACAATCAGAAGCAACTGCCAATACTCAAGTTTCCCCCTAGAACTCTGGTGCATCCCTGGAGCCACAACCAAGACTCTAGTGGATCTACTCCTGGAGCGAATCGCCAAGGCTATCAAAAGGCACAAATCAATTTTGATATACTCCTGGATGGGCACATGTGACATCACAGAAAAAAGAAACAACCAAATAGCCATCCGATCAAGGCATCCCAACCAAACAGTGAACTCAATCCTGAGAGAATGCAATAGGGCCGTAGCAATTGTCAAAAAGACACAGGGAGCAGACATTAAATTAATTGAACTGCCCACTGTCTCTACATACACCTGCAATACAAAGAAAACCACACTACAAACGCAAAACACACCATTACCAAGGTCCTTTGAATCTTTTAAGTTGGATGGCAAACTCATAACACAGCAAATTAATACATTAAACACTGAAATTTCAAATATCAACACCAAACTAGGCCACTCAACACTAAAATTCAGCCAGTTTATGGTTCGGCAGAGAAAAGCAGCAGGCAAGAGGGGGCGCTACTCTCTCATGCTACACCTACTGAAAGACGGAGTACACCCAGGAGAAGCACTGAGCCAGTGTTGATGAAGATATCTCCGACGTGACATTACCTAAGAGTGCTTCAAAAACCAACCCACAAGGAGCAGCTCACAGGAAACAGACTTCTTAGATATCACCGTCACTGAAGAGGAACTGAAATCGATTGAATAAGTAGAGCGAATACAAGGTATCATCTTCGATCTCTCATTCAAGAACACCTATCATCACCCTTTCCTTAATTTAATTTCACTGCTGTTAATTAAACCGTGCCTAGGCGGAGCACCTTCGCCAGACGTCACTCACTTGCACCACTAGCAGGTGAAACACGTTCACGAACTGTAGCAACTCACCCCATATCACACTCTTCTTGCACCACTTATCCACTAAAAAGGACACTACACGCCAACCATTACCTCATGAGTACAAGACTTGGTGGAGAACCTTCACCAGTCATTGTCAACCCCCAGCTGTGAAAACAACAGCACTACATCAGCCACTCTTACGACTAGGTGAGGCACTCTCATCAGTCGCAGGGCAGAGTTTCATTCATATCTATCATTCACGGTGGAGAACCTTCACCAGTCATTGTCAACCCCCAGCTGTAAAAACAACAGCACCACATCAGCCACTCTTACGACTAGGTGAAGCACCCTCATCAGTCGCAGGGCAGAGTTTCATTCATATTTGTCATTCATCAACCAACCAACTTACAAGCACACGACTTGGTGGAGCACCTCCATCAGTCATCACCAACCGTAGTCATATAATGTACATATTAAAATTCATAATCCTCCTTCTAGCCATTTGCCCTGACCGGAAAATAACACAGGCCACCAACCACTAAAACGTACCAGAAACCATTGTGGTAAATCATACAAAGGACCTCACTAACAGCCACCCACTAGCAGCTCTATGTACAAGTATTAGACACCCTCGGGGTCTGCAGAAAACGGGAGTAAGATCTCATACCAACAAAGTTGAACAACTAGCTGTACTACTAGAGACGCTCCTGCTGATTGCGGGCAACATCGAAAGTAGCCCAGGTCCAAAAAATACCTCCATCTTCCCATGTGGATACTGCGAGAGACCAGTTAACTGGTCGCAAAAAGCCATCTGCTGTGACGACTGTGACGAATGGTATCACAACTCCTGCTTAGAATACTGCTCGTCCCATCTCCGCAGCCTAGAAAAAAACGACATATCGTGGATATGCGCCAAATGCGATGCACCAAATCTTGCGTCATTCACATTCCACGCATATGAAATCATTCTAGAAAATAAATACAGCATTCTTGGCTCTCCCACAAAAGCGAACACTTCCATTGCTTCGATTGACTCAAGCTTCCACCCGGCGACATCCAGCTCACCCCGGTTAATGCAACAACATCAGAGCCTCCGACACGAAATTGCGTCGGAAAACACATCAGTCGACTCATCTAAAGACCCCTACATTCAATGCATGACAGTTAAGGCAAGCAACAACTGGAGAACCATGATTGTAAACTGCGAAGGCATAAAGAGTAAAAAAGCTCAGTTCGCAGCTGCAGTTGACTATATTAAACCAGATGCCATACTAGGGTGTGAATCCAAACTAGACAACACCATTCATACTGCAGAGAAATTCCCACCAAAATATAAAGTATATAGGAAAGACAGAACCCTACATGGTGGAGGTGTATTCATGGCAATAAAATCATGCTATATCAGCGAAGAACTTGTGGAAGCAAACACCGAGGCTGAAGTCATTTGGGCAAAGGTAAACCTCCGGGGAGCCAAATCACCTGTACTTGGCTGCTTCTATAGACCCCCAGATGAAAATGCAGAGAAACTCGAGTTTCTGAACCAGTCCCTGAGCAAACTCTCTGACAGATGTCTGGACAAAACGATACATCTGGGTGGTGACTTCAATGCTAGTGACATAAACTGGAACGCCAACACAGTAAAACCAGGAGCTCGCAAAGCTGTGATATGCGAAAAACTCTTAGACATCCAAAATCATCACACTCTAACACAGATCCAATTCGAACCAACAAGAAAAACCAGCAACCTTGACCTCTTTTTTACAAACAATCCAACTTTAGTTAAAAGGTACAAACCGCACCATGGGTCGGACATCATCACACGGTAATTGCCGACTGGGACTTAAAGCCAACCCAAATCACTACCAAAAAACGATCAGTGCCACAATTTAAAAAGGCTGACTGGTCAAAAATCAAAGAAGAAGTTACAACATTACAGAATAAGATGCTGAAACCAGGCTTGTTCTACAAAAGATCGGTCAATGAAAACTGGACCACCTTCAAAGACGGCCTGTTGGATATAACACGTAAATGCATCCCACACAAAGACACCAGAGGAGCAAACAACCTCCCATGGGTGAATGGATACGTCAAAAAAGCGATTAAAAAAACAACGGCTTTTCTATAAAATGAAAAAAAAAATAACTGTGACAACACCAGGACCCAGTACATAGAGCAGAAAAAACTTGTCCGCAAAATCATAAACAATCACACCGTCATTATCTCAACCAGATCCTTACATCTAGCTTGGAGGAAAACAACCCCAAAACTTTCTGGCGGTTCATCAAATCAAGGAAAGCTGATAATACTGGCATCCCCCCCCCCCCCCCTGGACAAAACGGCCAACTCCATGCCGATGCAAAAACAAAAGCACAGCTCCTGAACGGACAGTTTAGATCCGTTTTCACTCAAGAAAACAATGACAATTTACCAGTACCATCCGGTGTCCCAAAACCACCAAAAAATGGACTTAGCATAGATGTCAATGGGGTGAGAACACTTCTTAGGAAATTAAACCCAAACAAGGCATGTGGACCGGATTCCATCTCAAACTACATACTCAAAGAGACGGCCCAGGAGTCAGCCCCAATTCTGGCAAATATATTCCAGCAATCGCTGGACGCAGGGCAGCTACCAGAGGACTGGACAAAAGCATACGTCACCCCAGTCTTCAAAAAGGGGACCGACATGGAAGTGAAAACTACAGACCTGTTTCCCTGACCTGTGTCTGCTGCAAACTCCTGGAACACATCATCTGCTGTCATGTACTAAACCATTTGGAATCCCACAAGATCCTAACAAACGCCCAACACGGATTTCGTAGAGGACACTCGTGTGAATCCCAACTCCTGATAACAATACATGACCTCCTACAACTACACGACAAAAATGTGCAGATAGACATGGCAATCCATGACTTCAGTAAGGCCTTTGATACTGTACCGCATCAAAGAGTGCTGAAAAAACTAAACCACTATGGCATCAGAGGTAACATCCTCGTTTAGATCCAAGAATTTCTCTGTCACAGCACCCAAGAAGTAGTTTGGAAGGGGAGCACTCTGAGTGTGTCCCTTTTGATTCAGGCGTTCCACAAGGAACTGTACTGGGCTTTCTACTGTTCCTCATACACATTAATAATCTACCTGACAACGTGACATCACAGGTACGGCTGTTTGCTGATGATTGCCTCCTCTATCGAGCAATCAATTCCATCAAAGATCAAGAGCTGTTACAACAAGACCTGACCAAGCTCCAATCTTGAGCAAACACGTGGGGTATGAGAGATAATAAGTTTGTTTGTAATTTGGTGCCGGAATGTGTGAAAATCTCTCAAAAACATGAGGCATGGGAAAAAAAGTGTGAAGGTCATTCAGTTCAAGACCATACGGTAGTTGTGAAAATTCGAAATTTAAACTGAAATTTGATGTGGCAACATAAATTTTTTTCCAGTTTAATTTTTTCAAGAGATGACGTACTTTGTAGATGTATAGGTATTTTTTTTCAAAACAACTTGGTGTGTTGTACAGAGAGTGAAAGGTTAACACTTTGGTCAATGGGATTTATTTAGGCGTTCATAACCTGTAATCTGGCTCTGTTTGCCGCCACAAACGAAATAATTACTTCGTTAAAACGAAATACTATTTCGTTATTTCGAAATATTATTTCATTATTTCGAAATATTATTTCGTTATTTCGAAATATTCTTTCGTTAAAACGAAATAAAATAAGAGTGAAACCTGTCACCTACCGGGCTCCATAGTGAAACACTCGCAAATCAGTTGACATTTCAATGTTTCCAGTTTTCGCGATATGTTTTTGGAAGAATATTCTTAGTGCATCCTTTCTCGTGCGCTTCCGTTATCGGCCCCGTTTTGTGATTTCTGGCAGGTCGTGTTTATAACACTCTGTGACAATCAAATTCAAAAGTCGGTAGGGTCTTTTTACCAGTAGCATCTCGATGATGACACACGGGTTGTCGGGCGGGTGATGTTAAAAGTAGTAGCCGCAGAGACACATATTTTGAAAGGCGCGCCGACATATCTCGGTTGACTCAGGGCGTAGTGTATTTATTTACTTATATATTTATAGGGGTTTTAACGACACTTTCGACAGCCATGGTCACCTAGTAGTACCGGTGGAGGAAGCCGGAGTACCCCGAGAGAACCACCTTGCAACGGCGAGTAACTGCCAGACTCCTCAACGTAATAACTCCATACAAGCAGGATTAGCATTGTTTGAAGACAAGTGCGCCATCGACGTACACGGCGCCACCGTGCCCCCACATGGGCATTCGGGATGAAGTGCCTTGCCCAAGGACAAAACGCAGTAACCCCTGGCGGGGATCGAACCGTGTACCTTTCGGTTTAAAGTTCAAGTCGTTACCACTGAGCCATCGCGCTCCCACGTAGTGTATTAAATATCATCGAATCAAAATACCTTCTAATCGTCGTGAAGCTGTGATTTTTTTCAATTTAGTGTTGCATTAAGTCCGCAGTATTGGCAGGGAAGGCGTTGGTAGGGAAGGTTTCGGGGTGGCGGGGGCGCTAAAACCAGTTTTATATATAGTGTACAGAAAATGCTCTTGGTGAGCAGCAATTGTGCTCAGTTAAAACGAAATAATCATTTCATAAAAACGAAATAAATAAGTTAGTACATGGGGTGATTGCGGATGCAAACATGTCAGAAATGCTATGTTCCATCGAGTTTTCCCCATGAATAATTGTTCATTTCCATTACTTACAATTAGACTCGAGAAAATTAGGCCTTTTAAACAAACATTTTGAATTTGTTTTCCAAACTTTAAGGGAGAACGCTATTTTATCATAGTCGTAAGGGATTTTTTTTTAGAAGGGGCTGGAAGAATTTTTCTGGCTTCATTGAGGCACGTGGAGCCGTGGTGGGAGAGCTCGGACTGGCGGCCTTCTACCGCAGGCTCGAAGCCAGCTGTATTTAAAAATCCAACATAGTGGAGTGGGTTGGGGCGGGCGGACTTTTGTGTGGCGAAGGCATACCGAGGTATCGAACACAGGGGTGGGGAAGTGTATGGTAGGGGGTGTCACCCTCCCGTTGGTGGGGAGCGTGCGCATCTCCAGAGAAACTGTTTTAAATCTGAGGCTCTAAGAACAATGCTGGATCCTCCAGGTGCCTCAGTTGTGAATTGTCCAGCTGCTGATTTAGTCAATAACGTTAACAATATAATCTTTGACATCTCAGAATCTGAAGCTGTCCGATAGAATGTGCAATGAAGCTTGGCTCAAAATATACTATTCAAAAAAGTAGGGGATATTTGATAAAAGTGAGATATATGAAGAAATATAGCACTGTGGCATTTGGTGAATGATTTCAGCGATAGTTGGGGTGTATGAGAAGCACACATTCCATGCACTGAGCTGTAGAAGACATGGACGGTCAGTCAGAGAATTTACCACATTCTGTCCAAGACCTCAATACCGTGTAAAACCTCCTCGGTTCGCGAGATAAGCGCGGATCCGATGCGGCATACTCCTCAGCAAACGTCCAATATAAGCTCAACTGGTGTTATTCCATCTTCCGGCAGTGCAGCGGCGAGTTCCTGGGCATTGACAGGGGGCTGTTGGAGTTGTCGTAGGCACCTGCCAAGCATACCCCCAGACGTGCTCGATTGGTGAACGATCTGGACTTTGTGTTGGCCAATGCAGTGTAGTGATGTTCTGCTCCTGGGGGAACTCTGTAGCGACACGCGCCCTGTGTGCTCTTGCATTGTTATCTTGGAAAATGAATCGACGGCCGTGGCACCACATGAGCTGCTAACATGTTATCACGGTAGTACTGCCCTGTGGCACGCCCTTGGATGACATGTAATGCTATTCTGCTTGCCATGGTTATGCCTCCCCACACCACAACCGATCCAACACCAAAACGATCGCGTTGCCTGACGGTATCGTTCGTTCCGCCGCCGCCACACTCTGTTTCGCTGACGTGGAAGTCGAGAGTGAACCTCGATTCATCGGAAAACATGACGCTGCTCCATCGACGATTGTCCCAGCGCTGTCGTTTTCCACATAATTACGCTTTGCTGCGATGTGACGTTCAGTCAAACGTGGAATTATTCGTCGTCGTCGAGCGTACAAATTACAGCTGTGTAGACGATTTCGGATAGTCTGACCACTGACTCGCACATCTGTCGCTCGGCGCAGCTGCTGTCCAACTTCTGAGGCACTTTGATGGCGGTTACAACGTTAGCAGTTGTCGCCCTTCGACGACCTGACCGACGTCTCTCATCAGTATTGACTGTCTGACGGTAGCGTGACCACAACCTGCTAATCACCGATTGAGTAACGTTGAGAATTTGAGCCACTGCAGCCTGTCTGTTGCCAGCTTCCAACATGCTAACGGCACGTAAACGTTCGTCACGTGTCAGTCTTCGCATACCTCAAAAGTTACGTTTCGACCAGAAACTATTGATGAACGAGTTTATACCAAGAAAAGAACGATGAGACCTCAGAAAAAGCCCCCCAGTACAAATGAAAATGTCAAAACGTACCCCATAGACATTAGCGCGGCGCTCGTGCGAAAAACCTGCACGACGTTTTCGTGGGCCGGTGACATTCATGTTCCACACTAAACTTGGTAACATATTGATGTGTCCAATCACGTGCATGTATCCTATACCATTTTCCGAAAATATCAACATCAGTTTGGATATCCCCTGCATTTTTGAACAGTATATTATGAAAACTGCCAGAAAAAAATTGTATTCCCCCGACATTGCAGCCCCCCCCCCCCCCCTTCTGACCCGAATGGCCGTACATCTATGCATCTTATAATGTCGTTCTCTGTTTTCCATTTTTACTTTTGTCGGCCATTTATAGTCTATTGGTATCCGGCCTGCAATCAGAATGTTTTAGGAGGGGAGGGGCGACAAGCCATGTAGGGCGAGACACCCCGGACAGGCACCCATGGACATTCCGCCACTTCAATTTGTTCTGTACCGATAAACCATTCTAAGAAATACGGAATAGCACAAAAAAAAAAAAAAACACTGGGAATATTCCTTCATACACATATTGCTAAAAACAGAAAGATCACAACGTTAAACCTCAATGTATCAATTAAATCAAACATCGCTAAAGTTGTCCACACTAGAATCATGGCCCACAAAAAATATTGGCCCGGAACCGGTCCAGGGCTGGCTAGCGGTCCGGACAGCCCCCAACCCCAACCCCCCCCCCCCCCCCACCTCTCTCTCTCTCTCTCTCTCTCTCTCTCTCTCTCTCTGGATGGTTTTACCGTAACTGTGGGGACATCAGCCTCAGACCTGCACTGTGGGGACCAAAAATTGTTGTGAGCTTCTTCAATGAGTTAACACCGGATTAGGTTAAATTTGATCATAATTAACCTTATCTAACCAAAAGAAGTTGTATTTAGCCATGTTTAGAAAAGTGAGAGAAAAGTGAGAGAAACGCTGTTGGAACATCTGGGAGAAGCGCTGTGGGGACATCCGAGAGAAGCGCTGTGGGGACATTTGTTAATAATTACAGAGGCAACAGTATTTGGTCACCCACCACACTATACGTTAATACCGATGCCCACCAACAAGGGAATAAACAAGATGGCAGCGGCGGTCTGGACCCTCCCAACCAGCACGGGGAATTTTTCGGTAAGCAGTGAGAGAAACACTGTGGGGACATCTGAGAGAAGCACTGCGGGGACATGACATTTGTTAATAAATACCGAGACAACAGTATCTGATTACCGTACACACTATAATTGTATACTTTAGTCCCGGCGCCCACGCAAAAACAATATGGCAGGGGCGGTCTGGCCCCTTCCAACCGGTACGGGGAATGTTTCGGTAAAAAGCCCACTTCCAATGCATACCGACATTTACCGGGCGCAAATTGTCACGCCGGGAAGGGTTTTTTAGAAGAGAAGAACCGCGATGATTCAATCTAAAATTAGTGGTATCTATGTGCTTTTAAGCCCTTTTGGACGGAAATATGCCGAATAATTCTGAGCTATCCTGTACAATTGGTCTGAGGAGCCCTCAACTATGGGTGACCCACTCCCAAAATGGATCGACCCACCCTCAATACTGGGTCGATCAGTTCCTAACCCACCCTAGGCGGCCCTACCCTCAAAACAGGATGATCAATAGTCAGCAATAGGTTAGTTCACACTCAGAGTCTTCGACCATGAGCCGGCTCATCTCAAGACTAGGTCGACTATCCCTCATGGGCAGGCCACTAACATCCACACCCCTCCCTAATCTTGAACCATTGACTATCTAACACCTGGTCAACATGAAACTGGAGTTCACATCGACAAACAGTTGAGGTCGCCAGACCCGCGCATGGCCAAGTAATGGCAAAGGTCCGATACACTAGACTGGTAAGATCTCCGAACGAAACGTCGTCTGTAATATTAACTGAGAATTTTCCTCGGAATGGGCTCTGGCCTATCTGGGAATCTCCCAGACTCTCGTTAGGCCAGTACCTGGTGAAGTGGTGTTAATCGCGCACCAAAGGCTCGCGGTTAACACCACTTCACAACTCGTGTTGAACATTTGGCACACCAAGCTACTATGAGTATATTCTATATGTCGTAGAAAACCTTATATGAACAAAATATTATTTGCATTTGACTGGATAAGAAACATGAGCAAGGAAAATGTTGGGTTTTACTCTGGTACATTTGAAAGCCCTGATAGTAGCTTCTAGCATTCAATCAGTCAATGAATTCGTCGAAAAAATATCACATCAAAGCGTGACTCATTCCCTCCCCATCAGCCAAACCTACAAAATGCCAGCAATGTTAAAAGGCATGCTCTTCAAAACATCAACCCGTAACTGAACGCTGACTATGACCTTTACTGTTGTTATATTTTATCTTTCAGCTTTGATAAAATATATGGCTACAATTGTGTCTGATTATACCATTAGTTTACATTATGCGTTAAACTTTAAACCCTTGTATTTAACGGAATCGCCGATATGACATAAAAGTTTCTTCTATTTGTTTATAGGCCTAGTTGGCCTAAGTACACTGAATACAGGCATTTAATCTATTATATCTTATTTGACAGAGCTCATGGAGCGCTGTCAAACAAGATATAATAGAATAAGTGCTAAGTTTATCTCTAGAATACAGGAAAGTGACAATCCCTGTTAACTGAATACTCCTGTTAACTGATTAATTTTCATTGGCAAAGCGTCTATTCAATAAACAGGGTTCCACTGTACTGTATATACAGAGTCCAAATGTGTGTATAAACAAAACAGATGTCCTTTAATTTTAAGCCCTTATATTTAATGGAATCGCCGCTATGACATAGATGTTTCTGTTTTCAACTGGTGATGTACAAGCCGGAACATTTTTCCCAGCACCGTTTATACTAGTTCCTTTCCCATCGAGTCATTATTAACATTTCTAAACGTTTCCAAATTTCGTTATACAGTTATCGATCGTCTTCGCTAAGTGTGAAAATGAAAACGTCCAAAACAAAATAGAGTCGGTTCACACAAAAATAGTTAACCAAAAATGAGATAATATAAAATTGTTCACCCTTCCGGGTCCACAAAGCATCACCCAAAAAAGGAAGGGAATTATTTTCGTTATATGGGCTGTTATCAGTTTTTCTCGTTGTTTGTCTGCGAAAGAAGCAATAAGTTTGGTATTTCCAGATTTAAAGAGTAGGTGTCTTGCTAACCACAGTGGTTCTGTCTGCCCCCCCCCCCCCCCCCGACTGAATACCGACCTAATTGACCCTTTCTCTAACAACATTTCAGACAAACCGATAATAGATTGTAAATCCAAAAATGATAGAATCCCTTTTGGAAGCCTTATGGCACAAAAGGGGTGCATATTTTGGCTTCCAGCAGAGCATCACCATGCTTTCCAAGGCGCCACTTCTAAATTTGGAAAATGCCAAGCAGATTGCCCCTTTCACTAACAAACAGTCAGAAAAACTGATAATAGTCCATATAACAAAAACCTTTCCCTGCTTTTTTTGGCATGCTTTGTGGATCGAGATTGGTGGAAAAGTTGAGGAGCCCGCCCAGAACCACTGTGGTTAGCAAGGCACCTGCTGTGTATTTCGGATATACCGAGCTAATTGATCTATTCTATGACAAGATGCCACACAAACTGATAATAGGCTGTAAAGGAAAAAAAATACAGAACCCTTTTTGAGAGACTTATTTCACAAATGGGATGCATATTTTGTGGGGCCTGCAAAGTACCACTATGTTTCCAGGGCACCGTCTATAAATTTGGAGAATACCCAGCGGGTTGCCCCTGTCGATCACAAACAGTCAGAAAAAACTGATAACAGCCCATGTAACAAAAACAGTTACCCTCCTTTCTTGGGATGCTTTTTGGACCCTGAAGGGTGCAAAATTTGTGGGGGCTCTCACAGAACCACTATGGTTAGCAAGACACCTACTGTTTATTTCGAGAATACTGAGTTAATTGACCCTTTCTCTAACAAGATTATAAGTCAAGAGATAATAGATAGTAAATCCCGAAATGACAGAACTCTTTTTGGGAGCCTTATGTCACAAAGAGGTGCATATTTTAGGGGCCCGCAGAGCGCCACCATCCTTCCAAAAACACCATCTATAAATTTGGAGAATACCAAGCAGATTGCTTTTTTCGCTGACAAACAGTCAGAAAACTGATAATAGCTGATATAACAAGGACATTTTATATTTTTTTGGATGCTCGTGGACCCAGAAGGGTGCAAAATTTGAGGGCCCCCACGGAACCACTGTAGTCACAAGACACCTACTGTTTATTTTGGCAGTACCAAGCTGATTGACCCTTTCTCCATCAAGCTTTTAGAGAAAGCGATAACAGATTGTTAATAAAAAAAAATGACAGAATCCCTTTTGGGAGCCTTATGGCACAAAAGAGGTGGATATTTTGGGGGGCCCACAGAGCACCACCATGCTTCCGAAGGCACCTTCTATAAAGCTGGAGAGTACCAATCAGATTGCCTCTTTCGTTAACAAACAGACAAAAACTGATAATACTCCCTATGGCAAAACATTTCCCTTCCATTTTTTGGGAGCTTTGTAGATCCAGAAGGGTGCAAAATATGGAGGCCCACACAGAGCGCCTCCATGCTTCCCAAGGCACAATCTATGAAATTTGAGAATACTAAGTTTATTGCCCCTTTCTCTAAAAACAGACAGAAAATAGTCCATATATATAAGAGTTCAACATTTAGGGAGATCGTACCACACAGCTATGGTTAGCAAGACACCTACTGTTCATTTTAGGAACATCGGGTTAATTGACCCTTCATCTAACAGGAAATCAGACGAACCGATAATAAACCATACAGCAAAAATGCCAGAACATTAAGTTTGGGAATACTGAGCGAATTGACCGTTCCTCTAACAAGGAAATAGACAAACCTGATGTGATAGTCCTTATAGAAAAAAATGCCAGAACCTTTGTTGGAAGCCTTTTGGCACAATGGGGTGCAAATCGGGGGGGGGGGGGGGGTGGGGTGTTCAGAAAGCCACCCTCTGTCCCATTAACGAATGCCGAGCCAATTGTCTATTTCTCTAACACGTGGTCAAAGAAACCGATACATAAAATAGCCCATTTAGGCTAAAAGTGTAAACATCTTATCAAGTCCTTTTTCGTGCTCTGTTATACCCAATGGACGCATTTTTTGGTGCGTCCAAAACTAGGCTCCGTGTATACATTTTTTTTAATATCCAACAATTGCGTCTTTCTCTAACAAGTACAGAAGGAAACCGACAGTAGTCCAGCAAGAGAGTATAGTAAACTCCTTTTGGATCTTGGTGCCACCACAACGGTGCACTCTGTTTAGTAATCCACTCACTACAAATTTCGTGAATAACAAACCGATTACAATCTCATCGAACAAACAGTTTGAGAACTATTAATAACACATCCTGCAATAAAATGCAAGAAAATATATTTATTTGTTTGGTTGCGATAGGGTCCGAAGAGGAAACTTATTTTAAAGGATGGTGGTTGAAGGCAAATGGACATTATAAATATAGACGTTCAGTACCCTTTAGTACAGAGCGCTACAGTGTGACCACGTGGGCATTGGGGATTAAGCGACTTACCAAAGGACGCAATTACTGTGTTGTATTGTGGGGACGAATGAGTCAAGAGTCGGTTATCGGAGTGTACAAAATGCATTTGCTGATGTAGGGAAGGTAACTCTTCCATGTGTATGTCATTGATTAATTATGTGAACTCTTTTACAAAAGAAAAGAAAAAGAAGTGCAATATTAATGAAAACGCCAAGAAGGCTGAATTATACTAGTTTATTTGAAAATGAAGATTAATTGTTTAATTAAGAAATATCTACCAATTCCCCAACATGGTGGAGAATCCTAAATTTGTGTTCTTCCTTCACTGTATTCTATTGACAATGCTAAGTGACAGTGATCCGATGTATGGTGGTTCTCATCCGAGTCATCGTGATGTTCTTGACACCGAATGGCAGGATCCAGGCTGAATGCCCCACGGCGTTGACAGTGTTGTTGGACTTACAAATACATTCACACTGCTGATAAATTAATCAGCTAATCCAATTTTAAACAGTTCTGTTCCACCTACCCTTGGTTCGACCATGCAGACACACACGTGTGCAAGTCCGCGTCCGATTTTTTACACGCCTTTCGCCAGTGACAAGCTCATGAAAAAGATTTCTGTGTTTTTACATGACGATGCCAATAAGATTCTTACAGGATTTCAATCATTGTTGTTATTGTCAAATATTGATGAACAGTCTTTACAAGCCGCAGCCGCTTTCCATTTGTACATGCATGGTCCTGCCTTAGTTTGATCCAATTCAATATCTGATGAAAACAAACAGTCATGGACAACAATCAAACAATTGTTCAAAATTGAATATTGTGACACTGTGAATCAGCCTGCATTAGTAGCAGAGGAAGCTACTTTCAGAACATGACTTTACAAGCATCCCAGCAAATAGAGGACTTTCATTCTCTTGTAATAGAAAAAGCAAGACGTCTCGGAAAAATGCAAGGAAATGTAAAATGTAAATTTGTTGATGGCTTGCCGAGCCAACTTGCCTTTTTTAGAGATTTTTTAGAGAAGCGCTTCATTCAGCAAAATAGGTGAAGCCTATGGATATCAGACACATTCTGAGGTTACCATCAAAATAAAAGGCAAGAAATATTTATTTCTTCAAAATATGCATAAGTTGTTAAAAACATGAACAAAAATTTTTTGATAACGTTCTGAGTGATTTTAATTCAGGTTACACAAATTGCGTTTCAATAAAATGAAAACATCGATGACAAAGCACAAACAGGAAAAGTTTTTCGAGTGCGCATGATTATACAAACATCATGAAACGGTTTAAAAACCGAATTCACATTTTCTAAATTACAACTAAATTACCCAGAATGCAATGCTGTAATCGGACAACCGGATTCGTGCCCTTGGGACCTTCAAAATAGAAGTATGGAGTTCATGGAACGCGAAATAACCCCACCCGCAGTGGCACATAAACAAAACCATCTGTTTGATGAGTCCTATAGCGACTGAGTGTCTTAGTTAATGTTCTCCTACCTGGTAACTGAAAAACAAATGGCACTGTTCGTGGAGAACTTACAATAGCTCTGACAGCTTTTTCTGGTGCTGGACTGAGACTAAAGACTTTTCAACATCAATTTATCTTTGCATTGTATCGACGCCCGTCGCGGGTGGCGCACTCTGTATGTGTAAGTTATATCAGATAAATGACTATATTATGACGTCAGAGCTTTATTAGGGGAGAGCGTGCGTGTTCTCATCTCCAATGAAAAAACTTGAGATGGGTGTTAAAAAGACCGCAATTGTACCACCACCGGCAATCGAAAAAATAGGCTAGATATAAGCAAGAATGCAGTTTTTCCAACCAACGTTAGTTGGGGCTCTCCACCATAACCCAGTCCCATTTCTAACGCGTTAACTGTTTCAACCCGGTATGCATACAGTCAGTAAAGATAAAGTATCCCGCCCACTAACGGGCAACAAAGTAAATACGGAAATGGACAGAGAGGTCAGTTATAATTCGTCTAATTTATCCCACAGTCCATTGAATTATTACTGAATCCCCCGCCAATAGAAAATAAACTCGTCCAGTTTCATGTAGTTCATGTGGTGACAACATTCAGAGCATTACGTTTAAATCTGTATTACTTTCCAAAGGGTTAATTACTGGGATTTCCGGGTTTGATTATAAACGATAACTTGACAGGTGAATTATCCATTCAACAATTGTGTTATGTATCTGTGCGCGCAAACGAAGACGCTTTGCCGTAGGTGTAATGGGGACTTCATTGTTTTTTCTCTTCTTTAACCCTTTACCTAACATGAAAAGCAGACGACACTTGAAAAAAAAAATTCTTGAATTAACTATTATTTTTATTTTTTGTCTCAAAAACATAAGTTATAACCCCTTATTGGAACGAGCTCGACGAGCTCGTTCCAATGAGGGGTCATAACCTATGTTTTAGAGACAAAAACTGAAAAAAATAATGAAAATTAGTTGGCGATTTTTGAGAATAGCGCTGGTCGATTTTTGCCGTTACGTTAGGTAAAGGGTTAAATAATATAATTATCCTTAATAATAATAATTCATGAGAGGTGAGGGACGTTGTACAAAAACGAGTGCACGAATGCGCACGAGTGTTTTACAATATAGTCCCTCGCTCCGACCCAGATGATTCAAGCGATTACTCTCTATATATTCTACGTGTCAAAATAGTTTTGTTCGATATAGCGATTCATCATGATAGCACGCCTTAATATTAACTCTTTGGTAGCTATACATAATCATTTTCAAAGGAGAAATGTAAATGTGTGGAATAAACGATGAACCAAACATAAGAGATGTCTCTATAGTCTTTTTACTACATACTTAACCTTCAGTGCTAATTACCTCTCGGAACACTGACGTCAAGGTACCAACATTTCCTGTCGCAATTTGTTTCCTATAGTGCACATGGGAGTTTACCCTTTACCAAACAGCGGCCACGACGGCCAGGAAATTGACCAAACTAATCCTACCACATGCTAAAATATCTTACAATTGTCTCAATAAAACCATGCAAATATGGATATCATTAGAACCGGCTCGTCGAAGCGGTTCTAATGATATCCATACATGTATGGTTTTATTGAAAAATTGTGAAAATATTATTCGGATAATAACGCTAGCCTACAGATTCGAACGCACATTGTGTGATAATGTGGACGCTAGCTGTGTATTACCGCTTGCCTTTTCGACAAAGTCATATCACTTTTGTCAGCGATTGATTTACTGTGGTCTTCATGTGAGACGGAATATACTACCCGTGCCCCCTCTCCCCCTTAGCACCCACAGTCCCAGAACTCTGCAACGAATTGTTGTATATCTCGTACCACCTCAGACTTGATGTCCTGAATCATCCGCTTAACTCGATCCCAGTTCGAATAGTATGATATTTAATATTTGAATCTTAATGTTAAAACTAGCACACAGCACACCCAACAACGTACAATCGGGAATACAAAAGCTTCTACTGCGGGCAAAATTTTTTCCATAACAATTCTATTACAAAAAGTTACACCTATAGAGGTACATTTTGCGATGATTTATTCAAACGACGTTTTGCGGTACTACTGCCTGCAATGACTTATTAAGTTTAAAATACCAACCATGAAATATTTAAAATAACTTTTAAGAATTGTCAATAATAATTTGACTCAAGGTTCAATTCAATCGAGTTTGACGTTGTGTCTAGTTGTCAATCAAGCATCCAGGTACAGCCGGAACTACTATCCACCGGCACACAAAATAAGCCCATGTGTTTACGATGGAAATTTTCGTTTTTTCTCCATTTTAAGTGACAAAGTCGATTATTTATTAAGAGTATGGTATAACTAAACCAAATAGGTCCTTGGGTCAATAATCATATTTAAACCACTCGCAGAATAAGAGTTTTATCCACTCTGCAGAACCCCGTGCCGGTCCTAGCACTCACCTATTTTTTCTACATATATTCTTCGTCCAGGGGTGAGAGTGACATAAACTGAATTCGCCGAAAATGACTCCAATATTTATATTTTTCGGAATATGTTTGTGACATTTTTGTTTCTTCAGAACATCACAGAACAAAGACCACACATATTGATTGAGAGATATTTTATTTCTATAACTTTCCATGAAAATAGTCTTTCAAGACCACTTCCAGAAAATAGTCTCTCAAGACCACTTCTGTGGAAATTCGTGGAAACAATATATCTGCATTTGGGCCATGAATTCGGTAAAATGAGCAATTTTGTCGACATTTCTCATCCTGTATATCGCATTACTCATATATAGTCCATATCATCACGCAGGCCACCCAAAGATCTCTTTGATTTTACCTCCTCTCGCCAATTACGGTTACAATCCTCCATGACCCTTTCTCTGACGATCGTTTTGGCCTGGCTTGCCCCAACGTCAAGGTCCGAGATCTCCAATGAGCCATTATCTCGGTCAGACAACGATATGGTGATGAAATATACTTCCCCACAAGGTTGATGTCTTTTCGCTAAAAGGGGTGGCAATGTCGTTTTTGTGGATGAACGTTTTCAATATTTCAAGAGGTCTTGTACTCTCTGTTATCTAAGAATCAGAAATAGCAATAAAACACTACAAGTATCATACAAACAACTGAGAGAAGAATTTACCCGGGGTATACTGCTGGGTTTGTACGAGTGTCGGGTGTTGTGACAGGTGCAATAAAAATATAACCACTAATTATTTCATTATATTACATTTTAGATTCTATACTTATTGTCTATCATCTCACTAAAATCAATAATAAAATTCACAGTTAAAAGTTTTGGACCAGAATTGTTCGACATACAGTATGTGGAGAATGTATTATCACTAAATCACCCGCAGAGTGGAGATTCCACCCCAGCAATAATCGCAAATTTGTTGCAAATCATAACCAGCACAAGCAAAGTTTCAGCCAATGGGCCTCCGGGTTAAACCCGGAGGTCCATTGGCTGAAAATTTGCCTGTGTTTTTGTCGATATGTACACAAATTGGAAGATATAGCTTGGGTGATAACTTCACTTCGCGGGTGATTTAGTTACAATCCACTCTCCACGTACTGTACATAAGGATTTTTAATTTCAATTTCAATTTGATATCATCAATGTTCACCTTTGTCTTCATCAACGCACAAATCAAAAGGAAAAAAATATTCACTTCACATGTGCCTGAGTTGCTGTTAATTCCTCCTGGGCATCCCTCCCCCTCAATTCCTCATTTAACAGTCTTCCTGTTTATTTGATCTCCTTTTGCCAACAACGCATCGGAAGTTGAAATTGTTCGAATCTATTGCAGGGTGAAAATAAATTATTATTTTCAAATATACATAAATCAACTGCCTCGTCATGACTATCAGAGATTGCAAATTGTGTGCAGAAGACGGTTTACAAAAGCAAAAATGCTTGCTGCTTAATCCTATCTAGTGTCTAGTCTGTATGGCATTATTGTTCATGTTACTCATTGCACCATTGTTTTTGTATTCATACATCTATTCACAAATAAATATTGTTTAAACTAGAAGGAGTTTCAATGTGCCACAGATGGATTTTTTCGAAACTTTCTACACATTAATAAATACTGTTGTGTTTGCGTGCGCAGTTCTTATCACCAATGTTTGTTGTTATTAGCGACAGTGAGTTCTGTATTTTACCCAACTTTCCATGCGACCTGGTTGTTCCATAATACTTGATTGAAGATTTGTTGTTTTAACACTTGCGTCCATCTTGCCAAAGTTTCTTTGTTAAAATTGTCCTTGATTGCGGATGAGTGTAGTTCATTAATTTGTCTTCGAAATGTTGCAATATTGTTACTATTCAGAGACTGACTTCTGAAGTGTAATGTTTCTTCAATCGGAATTCTTAATATTGTTGTAATGTCTTGTGTAGTTAGAAGTGTATTGTTGTTTGTTATTGGTTTCACAATTTGCTGTTTGACAGTGTAAGTTGTTGGTAAGGCAGGTGTTATGCCTTGATTTGATATGCTCTTATCATTTTCATCCGACCATTCCTTTCCATTGCTGTTCATATTTGAACATCCATCATCATCACTTACATCCGAAAAGTCCTCTTCCCCCTCGACATGTGTATCTGAATTTTCCCATTCGCCATCGTTGTTTGCATCTAAACATTCCCCCTCGTCGTCATCTACATCTGCAAAGTCCCCATCCTCATCGTCATTTACATCTGAACAGCCCTCCTTGTCGTCATTTACATCTGAATATTCCTCCACATCATCGTCATTTACGTCCGAACATTCCTCTTCCTCGTCATTTTCATCTGAATATTTCTCCTTCTCTTCATTTGAATCTGAACATTCCTCCTCCTCCTCCTCCCCCTCGCTGTTATTCATATCTGAATATGCCTCCTCGTCAGTTACATACGGCAGTCTATCCTCCTCATCATTTACAGGAGGACGTCTCTCCAGATCTGAACGTTGCTCAGCGCCATCATCATTATTATTTACCTCCGAATATTCCACTCGGTTATTTATATTTGAATACCAGAACTCCTCGTTATTTACATACGAACATTCGTTCTCTTCACAACTGACATATGAACATTCGGTATGTTTGTTATTCCCACTCGACCATTCCTCCACATCTTCATTAATAGTGGAAAATTCCTCATCCTCTTCATCGTCATTCACAAACGAACTTTCATTATCCTCTTCATCGTCATTCACAAACGAACATTCCTCATCCTCGTCATCGTCATTCACAAACGAACATTCCTCATCCTCGTCATCGTCATTCACAAACGAACATTCCTCATCCTCGTCATCGTCATTCACAAACGAACATTCCTCATCCTCGTCATTCACAAACGAACATTCCTCATCCTCGTCATCGTCATTCACAAACGAACATTCCTCATCCTCGTCATCGTCATTCACAAACGAACATTCCTCATCCTCGTCATTCACAAACGAACATTCCTCTCCGTCGTTATTTACATCAGAATATTCCTCCTGTTCATTTATATGTGAAAATTCTTCTTCCAAGACATTCACATTAAAACATTCCTCCTCAACTCCATTTTCATCCGGAAATCCTTCATAGTTAATGGGAATTGGAAATGCGGTCATTTCATCAGGTGTTGAGATATCATTAATCGTTTTTGTTTGTGACGAGATCGTAAAATCCAACGTCAGCTGCACTCCTCCTTTGTAGACATGAAAGAACCATTCCAAGCAGGAATTTGCATTCAGCGTTTTCAACAAGGAATATGCTTCTTTGGGAATTAAATGTCGGGAGTCCATTGTAATGGACTTGGTTCCAACGGCGTGAATGAATGAATCGAAATATAATTATATTGTTGATTCAGTCCAATTCTGACGAGATATTTATTTGTGCACTGAAGTGTTGCACGGACATATCATGTGGACCTTTTATAGGGATTGTCCATCATATGGACAATGGTCAATTAATTGCGTTGTTTATAACTGTGTCAATATGAACTTCTTGAGAAAGTGAGATCAGTTAACAGTGTACACAACCACATCACATCAATAAAAGGTTGTTTTTCATGACACTTCTCACAACCAGTAAGCGAGAGTTGTGCAAGGTTGTGAATATTAATTGTTATTTTTAATCAATCAAATAAACATTAACGTATATGTAGAAAGTAAACACAAAATGTAATTTGTTTTGTAGAAAACACGAAGCCAACTGTCAAAAGGCAGCTGGGACAGAGGACGCTTTGCGGGAGATGGGGTTTAGTGACAAAAACTGTTTCTTTACATACAGATTGGCACAATGGTATACTAAACACTTAGTCTAGGTGAAAGTAGGCAAATAAGTGATTGTGGGAGGAGAGTCCTACGTTCCCGCGAAGAAGTGAATGAGAAATGAGAAAGTTAAACAGTAAAGCAGGAAATGGATTGAGAACAGAAGAATGAGAGGGGGGATAAAATTACACACGTTGAGACATATCTCAAGTCCCTTCGAACAAAGTACAATATGTGGAAAGTGGACTGCAACCAAACCACCCGCGGAGCGTAAACACCACCAAAAGAGACACTTTTTCGAATTCAGTGCACACGGAACACAAACAATGCCCCAGCCAATGAACCTGCGGGGTTAACCACATCAACGCCCGATAGGCTTTGCAACGAATGTGCAAATATTGCACGGGTGAAATCCCCATGCACGGGCGAGTCAGCGACAATACAATCTCCATGCACTGTAGTTATCACACAGCCGCATTTACAAATAGCAGGAGTTTTGTTTAAATGTTAAGCGAGATATAGCTGGGACTTCTCAAAAGGCCCAGCAATCAGAGTAGGCTTCGAGTGCCCTCATCAGTCGAACCAAGTGGCGGTACTTTATTAGCAATGTATAATTATCAATTCAAGTTTATCCATGCTAATTACTCATTAATTGATCATGACTTTCTGCACAATTACTCGAAAATAAACATGCTCTCTCCATCATAATCACCATCTACATATGTAGTTTGATTATGATTCGCCGAGCTGAACTTTAGTAAAAGAGCGGAAACTAGCTCGCTTATCAGCCGGACTTACAGCGCCACCCCTCTACACTCGATATTTGTTATCGCATGTTGGGGGTGGGGGGGGGGGGGGGGGGGTAAGAGTACGAAAAGGTCGGCAAAAGGTGGAATCATACAGAAACAGAATAGTTAATTCAAGTTATGTCCGGTGTAAAAACAATGTTTAACCGAGGATGTAATTCCTTATTAATGTGGCACGTGCTTCAGAAGAGGATATAGTGTTTATAAATACATGCATAATGCACCCGACCGACTCGGCCAACCTACAAAGATAAAGTTTGTAGTCATATCCCCCACTCCTCTCCCTCTATCTAACAACATTCTCTCTTCACTCTCTCCCTCACCCAGTTTTTTCTTTCTCTCTCAGTTTGTAACGGCCACATTCTCTCTCTCTCTCTCTCTCTCTCTCTCTCCCCTCTCTCTCTCTCTCTCTCTCTCTCTCTCTCTCTCTCTCTCTCTCTCTGCGGTATCAATACACAACGAGCCAAACCGGTTCGTGCTGTCCCAGGAGGTCCAAAGGGGCATTACACAGTGTTAAATGATCGCTAGTTCGGACAACAACGCTCATTTTGGGGCTTTACCTTATTTCCTGTGAAATAACTAGTTCTGGAAAGTATCGCGGTCTAAAACTCAAGTCGCTCGAGTAGGCGACGCCTGGCCATTATGAGTGAAGGATTACGTGATATACTATATACGTCATATACATACTTTTGCGTTCTTTGACTGCAACAAGGCGCCACCTGCAGTAATTTAGCCTCGCAGCGCACAATGTCAGCACCAGAAGATATAACATTCATTTACTATACGTACAAAGCCATGATGCCCAAAAGAATTCTTCATTTTTCTGGCAGTTTATCAAACATGCCTGATATCCACTAAAGACCTGTGGTCACTCTCCCCCATCGAATATAAAAAGAAGCGAGGACAAAATACTCGATATTTGATAGAAAACTAGAAGACTATAGTGGACCTCCTTGGACCGGTCAAGTTGGATTATAACGGATATACCGGGTACCTGACGGTATCGGATCGCTATGCTGTGCACTAGACTACCAACGACGGGCCGCATGAATTATTCTCCCCATAACGCCTTAACAGTAAAACAAACCCCACTATCAACGACCATATAGGGAGCAATTAAAAGAGACTTTCATCCAAACTAAAGGGTATGGGTACCGAAGTGCACGTTACATAATTATTTAACAAAGTGTCCCATTCCCAAAGCTCCAATTCAACCATAAAGCAAATAAAGTCGGGTCAGATGATCCGGATTATAATCGAAAAATGTTTGCGTCAAAACATAGCTTATGACCCCTCATTGGGACGAGCTCGTTGAGATCGTTCCAATGAGGGGTCCTAAGCTATGTTTTGAGACAAAAAATGAAAAAATAATGGAAATTGGATGATGATTTTTGTGAATAGCGCTGGCCGTTTTGGACGTTACACTGGGTAACACCAACACTGATCATCCATAATCCGAAAGATTATTGATACAATAATGGAGTCACAATCCCAAAATACTGGGCAAAAGAAAACGTAGTTGTCTATCTACCAAAAAATTGTAAATCACAATCTGCAAATTACCGCTCGATCACACTAACATCATTGCATTGTCTTCAACCCCCCCCCCCCCCCCCCCCCCAGTTGGAAATTCACTACCGAGAAACATTTTGAAAATGAAGCTATGGAAGGGGGCATAAAATTGATTCTAGTAACTGAAATGCCAACACATTTATGATAGAATTATTTATCAGGTTATTATTATCTGGTATTATTCTGGGAATTGAATATGTGATAAACAACAAATGCTCAAGCTGAGAACTTTGAGCAATTTACACTGTCCTCACATTAAATCAGATCTTATGCAGGAATGATCAATTTTCGATGTTTCGTCTTTTTGTAACTGTGAATGGTGGAATTAACTCAGGATAACGATTTTACATGATTTGATATTCTTGAAGTGCATTTCGAGGATTTTTTTTATTACGATAGGTAAACGTACTATAAGAATCTGGTACCGATTGACATCATGCATACTTCTGAAGCCCGATATTGCGTACACTGTAGTTGTAAATAGTAACAGTTGGAATTTTTGCCGATTTGAAACTGAGTTGGAATTTTGGGAAGTAAAGGAGATATCAGCATCACCAAAGAAGTTCTAAAATCCAGATTGATGGAATTTCCAACTACTCATGACTTGTCCTCCGAATTTCCAACTATAGACTGAACATAAAGGGTAGGCCTATACAAACAACGTACTATTGCCATTGCTAGCATTGGGTGAGTAAATTTGAAATGAACAAATAACATTGCACAATTTCAAATAATCAGAAAACAGTGTGAGAAGTTTAATTGCTTTGCCGTTTAGAATGAAAGTGTCAATGCCACTGTAGCTTAACTTGTCTCTGTGTTGTGTTTGATAAAAAGGATAATGTTCAATGTTTATGAAAGTATTATGAAAATATAGAACCTTAGTGAGCACGCTCACATACCCCACGCGCCCCGATATTTCAAGCTCGGAGAAGTGTAATTTTTAGGAAAATGACCCGGAAATCTGTTACTTGTATTTTTCAGAGTCCAGGGCCCGTAATTTCCGCAAAAATCAGTCGAGCAGAACGAAACGCAAACTTGATCTGTAAGTCATTGTGGTAGACTCACATACTAAAATGGCCGTAATTTCGATAATATCTGAAAGCGTGTAGAAAAAAAGTCTGGAAAACTGTAATTTTGATGACCTTTTCAAAGTCGAAGGGCCGTAATTTCGGTAAAAATCAGTGGAGCAGAACAAAATGCAAACTTGATCTGTAGGCTACCATGTTAGACAAACATACCAAAAATCAGTTCAATATCTGGAAGCATGTAGAGAAAAAGCCCGGAAAACTGTAATTTTGATGAACTTTTCAAAGTCTATGGGGCCGTAATTTTGGTAAAAATCAGTGGAGCGGAACAAAACCCTAACTTGTTCTGTAGGCCACCATGTTAGACTAACATACCAAAAATCAGTTCAATACCTGGAAGCGTGTAGGAAAAAAGTCCGCAAAACTGTAATTTTGATGAACTTTTCAAAGTTCAAGGGCCGTAATTTCGGTAAAAATCAGTGGAGCGGAACAAAATGCAAACTTGATCTGTAGGCCACCATGTCAGACTAACATACCAAAAATCAGCTCAATATCTGGAAGCGTGTAGAAAAAAAGTCCGGAAAACTGTAATTTTGATGAATTTTTCAGAGTCCAAGGGCCGTGATTTTGGTAAAAATCAGTGGAGCGGAACAAAATGCAAACTTGATCTGTAGGCCACCATGTTAGACTCACACACCAAAAATCAGCTCAATATCTGGAAGCGTGTAGAAAAAAAGTCTGGAAAACTGTAATTTTGATGCATTTTTCAGAGTCCAAGGGCGGTAATTTCGGTAAAAATCAGTGGAGCAGAACAAAATGCAAACTTGTTCCGTAGGCCACCATGTTACACTAACAAACCAAAAATCAGTTCAATATCTGGAAGCGTGTAGGAAAAAAGTCCGCAAAACTGTAAGTTTGATGAACTTTTCAAAGTTCAAGGGCCGTAATTTCGGTAAAAATCAGTGGAGCGGAACAAAATGCAAACTTGATCTGTAGGCCACCATGTCAGACTAACATACCAAAAATCAGCTCAATATCTGGAAGCGTGTAGAAAAAAAGTCCGGAAAACTGTAATTTTGATGAATTTTTCAGAGTCCAAGGGCCGTAATTTTGGTAAAAATCAGTGGAGCGGAACAAAATGCAAACTTGATCTGTAGGCCACCATGTTAGACTCACACACCAAAAATCAGCTCAATATCTGGAAGCGTGTAGAAAAAAAGTCCGGAAAACAAGTAGGACTGACTGACGGACTGACAGACTGACGGACGGACCAGTCAAAAACATTATACCCCCGCAACTTTGTTGCGTGGGGTATAATAAGACAAGAATTGTGATAATTGGGAATATGATAATTTCTGTTCCCTGTATGCTATGTTTTCAATAAAAATAGTATGAGGTGTAGACTGTCACTGTACTAAAGAATTGAGGGGTGGGTTAATGTGGCCCTCACAGTTAATGTATGCGGCCCTCACAGTTAATGTATGTCAACGAAAGTTACCAAGTTACAATGAAATTATTCCCAAACGAGTCATTCTATCAAGTTACAATGAAATCCCTTCATAAATACGACCTGCTGACTGTGCTAAAGGTTTTCGGGCTTCGGGCCTGTGTAACCAGCACGGTTGACCGATCGCAACCAAAAGAGGACGTCCTCATCTAGACATTATACTGAGTCATCCTACCAAGTTACAATGAAATCCCTTCATAAATACGACCTGTAGTCTGTGCTCGGGCAGCCGTAATGGTTGAATGATCGTGACCAACAGGCGACGTTCTCACCTATGCATTATCTGGAGTCATCCTATCAAGCTACAATGAAATCTCTTCATAAATATGACCTGTAGACTGTGCTAAAGGTTTTCGGGCTTCGAGCCCCTGTAGCCGTCACAGTTGACGACCAATCGCGACCAGAAGGGGACGTTATCATCTAAACGTTATATGGAGTCAATCTACCAAGTTACAATGAAATCCCCCCATAAATACGACCTATAGTCTGTGCTAAGGGTTTTCGGGTTTTGGGCTTGGGCAGCTGTCACGGCTGAATGATCGCGACCAAAATGGGACGTTCTCATCTAGACATTATATGGAGTCAACCTACCAAGTTACAATGAAATCCCTCTATAAATAGGACCTGTAGACTGTACTAAAGGTTTTCGGGTTTTGGGTTCGAGCAGCCGTCACGACTGAATGATTGCGACCAAAAGGGGACGTTCTCATCTAAACATTACATGGACTCAACCTACCAAGTTACAATGAAATCCACCCATAAATACGACTTGTAAACTGTACTAAAGGTTTTCGGGTTTTGGGCTTGGGCAGTCGTCACAATTGGCAGATAGCGACCAAATGGCGAAGTTCTCGTTTAGACATCATACGGAGTCATCCTACCAAGTTACAAAGAAATCCCTCCATAAAAGATTTTGGGTTTCGGGCTTGGGCAGCCGTCACAGTTGACAGATCATGACCAAAAGGGGACGGTCTCATGACACTCTCATGTAGATATTATACAGAGGCATCCTACCAAGTTACAATGAAATCCCTTCATAAATACGACCTGTAGACTGTGCTAAAGGTTTTCGGGTTTTGGGCTCGGGGAGCCATTACGGTTGACCGATCGTGACCAAAAGGGCACGTTCTCATTGAGACATGACCTCAAACCTGCATGTGACATTTCGAGACGATCGGACAAGAACTACGGGGTGTAGCCTGTGCTAAAGGGAAATGTGAACATACAACTAACAGACTCAGACTAACAGACTCACAGACTAACAGACTTCCGCACGCGTGATGGCAATAGCTCATCTTGAAAACTGTCTAAAATGGCTTGAATGATGAAATAATAGGATAGGTCCGATCGTATTAACGTATCATCTCGGGTATTTGAAGTCGGATTTTCAGATTCCTTTCAACTGTGTAATTGGAGCCACAATTTCAGATGCCTATAAAATGGTGTGTGAAGTTTTATAGCTGTGTAATATATAAGTACGGAGAAAATAAACGTTAAAAGTTATGTTATTTTGGACAAATGTCGGATATCAGAAAACGAATGTCTAATAATATAACTAGAAGTTACAATTAATAAGTGTACCAAATTTGGTCACTGTAGCTTTAAAAATGTGACTGCGGTGTTGTAAACAAAAAAAGGAAAAATGGCTAAGAATCCCAATAAGTCCTTTCAACTTCGTTGAATGACTTAATAAAGTAAATATAGAATATACCCATAGCAGCTTGGTGTACCAAATGTTCACCCCGAGTGGTGTTAACCGCGACCATTTGGCGCGCGGTTAACACCACTTCACCACGAGTGGTGAACATTTGGTACATCAAGCTACTTTGGGTAAGTTTTATTTTTACCATGATCGTCAGATTAATAAAAGTTTAAAATGTGCGAATCTGTTTTGTTTACATAGCAGCGGTTCTTCCGGTTGCAATTTTATCGCCGAAACGAAATAGAAAACGAAACGCGCAAATTAGGGGCCTTTTCATTTTAATAACACAACAACATACTATTTTGAGTTATGGATGCTTTATTAACATGAGACAACGTACGTTTGTTAATTTTTTGTAACTTATGAGGTAAACTTATTTAAAAACGTAATAAATAATTGCCGGTTTCATTTCACTCTTCACGAGGCGACGAGTGATAAATTTAGACAAGTTTGCATTCAAGGCGAGGTCACCAAAAGTCAACTTGGATGTAGTTCCACTGTAGGTGTAAATTTTAACTATTGAAATCCCATTGCTGGCGTGTTCAACACGGTTGGTGTGTAAAGCTAAAATTTATGTCATAGGCTTTTTATATATTGTAGAATAGATAATCATGGTATAAAAATGGTTCACCATAGGGCACTCAGGTTCAGACCAAATGCTTACTCACGATACGCTAGTATTATCGAAATGGGCCAACTATTAGACACCCAAACCCTGGAGCACAAAAGAAATATAAAAATTGTCCAAAATAAAGATGCTGTCGATATTCCGGCCTACCTTAAAAAATCAAACCGCGATACAATATAAATTATCTCGGGCAACATCCAGGGTACATGGAGATTTAATAGCGAGCGAAAGCGACCCACAGGGTTGCGTACAAGCGATCCGAAGGATCGCTTGCTTCGCAAGCTATTAGGCAACACGTATGTACCGTTTGTATGAACTCAAAGCCAAGCTCATCTCAAAGGCATCAACTTCAAAATTTTTCAACGGAAGTGGTACACAAGGACGCTGACATGTTTGCGCATGGCGGAAATTGACATTCACAATTGAAGAAATGATTTATTTACGTAGGAAGTAGTTAACGAGATGAGACTTCACGAGAATGACTCTGGCTGATTAAACTTTTAGGGATTTTTCCCAAAGGAACAGAGGACAAATGAGGTTACAATTTTTTCAAGGATACTCGGACACTAGAACAAGTGATGGCTGTCCACCATTGCGTTCACACTCATTTGGTCAAGGGATCCTTAATATATTGGGTGGGGGTGGGGGGAGGGAGAGATGGGGCTAATGGGTCACTGATTATGTCATGTGACGTCCATGGCAAGTAAAGCACACCCCTAGAAACAGGCAAACTACTGGGCCAATTTTGACCAATTTTGATACATGGACCCAACATGCATTGCTAACGAAAACAGACAGGTCAATGGTGTCGTCGCGTGACTTCCCTAGCAACCAGAGCGCCCCCTTAGCAACGGGCTAACTACTGGGCCGATTTTGACCAAATTCGGTATACGGACCCAAAATGCATTGCAAATGAAAACAGACAGACCAAAGTAGATCAATGTTGACGTTACGTGACTTCCCTAGCAACCAGAGCGCCCCCTTAGCAACGGGCTAACTACTGGGCCGATTTTGACCAAATTCGGTATACGGACCCAAAATGCATTGCAAATAAAAACAGACAGGTCAATGTTGACGTTACGTGACGTCCCTAGCAACCAGAGCTCCCCCTTAGCAACGGGCTAACTACTGGGCCAATTTTGACCAAATTCGGTATACGGACCCAAAATGCATTGCAAATGAAAACAGACAGGTCAATGTTGATGTCACGTGACTTCCCTAGCAACTAGAGCGCCCCTTAGCAACGGGCTAACTACTGGGCCGATTTTGACCAAATTCGGTATACGGACCCAAAATGCATTGCAAATAAAAACAGGCAGATCAATGTTGATGTCACGTCTTTTTTCTCTTCCCTGACATAACCCAGAAGCACAGGAGTAGCTGTTTCATAATTACTCTCAGAATTATCTATTGTAATAATTACAAACAATACCGGTACGTTGGTATTTTTTTCATTGAAATTAATGAAAATGGCTTATTGAAATTGGCACATAAAGCTCTAGGTCTATTTAATTCAAACGACAAGTCTGTGCTGTCTTGTGAAGTGTGAATGTCTGTGCTGGCTTGAGTAGTTTGTGTGTCTATTGGGCAACTCGCCCAGAAACCTGGTCCAAATCGTCCACAAACATGGTCGGATCGTCCAATAGTCGGGTCCGAATCGGCCAGAAATATGGTCAGAATCGTCCCTAGATCTGGGGCCGAAACATCCTATATAAAAATCTGGTCCGAATCATGAAACTACATTTGTGATATTCAGTCTTATTATTTTAAAGATGGTCTTTTCAGTAAAACTGCATTGGCATATTATCATCGTCCTTTTTTTGCACAGCACTACTGTATTTTCTTGTTGTGGCTACTAACAGTTGGTAATAGTAACAATAAATGCTACACGTTATTTGTGAAAAAATAAAAATGAACGCCGCAATTTCCGCAACTCCTTGGATAAATTCCGGAAAATAACGACGCCATAAATATATCTTCCAATCAAAGCAATGATAAAATTATCTTTCAATCAGAGCACTGGAAAATAATATCTTCCAATCAAAACGCAGATAAAAGTAGTTATCTCGAAATTTGGTTGGTCCCCTATTCTTTACCAGTAAATGTAGGCCTACAGCACTTTAGGTCTAATGCATCACTTTCGCTCGCTTTTAGGTTTGCCTAAATTTCATATTACCTGGATGTCGGTTTTCAACCATGATGCGCAAGCCGAATGGTTCAAAAGGAGACATCCAGGTATTAAATCTCCATGTACCCTGGATGTTGCCCGAGATAACGATTTTGTCCCGCCTCCTGACACAGCAATAATGCCGAGATGTAAAACATGATCCCACATTAAGACTCAGGCGACGAAGTTTAAACCCCACACTGAGCCTCAGGTTTTGAACCAAACAGCGAAACAAACGTCACAGCAAATCTATAAATAGACCGACGAATCTGTTTCCGAATCGTTGTTTATAAACCAGGTCACATGTGGAGAAGCTTTAATTTTTTGTTTTGAACAATTCAAATTCAGTATCAAAGTCTTTCTTTGACAAATACTCTCCAAAAAGTTGTGCGGCAGTATTATTTGATTTGCCGGTGGATTTAGGCGTGAGTTCAATCCGTTTGTGAACGATGTCTCCATCAGAGTGACGGGCGAAGCGAGAGATTGACATTTTGTATTCTGCACAAGCGATATCGATGATAAACAGATGAGTTGCTCCCTTTGATGTTCTCACCCCGCAAATCGCAAAAGTATATTTGCGAACCCGATTCAATCTGCTCAGTTCCCATCGAATACAACAGCCAACAAGTTGGATATGACCTAACAGTTCTAAGAGGAGTTTCTGCAATCGATGTGACCCAGTCGGGGTCAAAGGTTATTTTTATCACCTGGATGTTTCTCGAGTGACAAACGGGGAACAACGGCGCGCGCTCATATCACCCGCATGTTTGAAGATAGCCGATACGATGGCTATTTGTTTCGGTCACGTTGACCAATCAGAAGACGCGATGCATACTGATAAAGGGACAAGAAATAGTAACAGTGAGACCTACATCCATAAGCTGGCGCTGACTATTTTGGCTATACATTATTCTCCTAGCTCGGTCATTATTTGGAACACAATCCCACCTGCATTGTTCAAGCTCCCTGACACTGATATCTTGAGGCAGAGAGCGAGCCAGCTATCAACGGTATCATAACTACAGAATGTTTTTTAAGGCCTAAAAAGTTAAAAACTGTTACTCAGGCCCTCCCGCATGGTCCTTTTGGCTGCCGTGTGCTTTTTTTTACAACTAATGCAAACAAAAAAAAATAAAAATTAAATGGTTAATGTCTGATATTTTACCCAAGTTAGAAAAACTGATAAATTTGTCCCTTGAGTGCAAGATACCAAAATGCTATTCTGTAAATTATGAGGCCTAAAACATAAAACAAACCAAGAACATTAACTTTTGATGGCAAACAAATAATTAAAAAAATAAAAAATAAAATAAAAAAACCGCCTAAAGCCCACATGTATGCAATTGTACAAAAATGGCTTGAGAAACAGAAAATCTACTTTGTGGGGGCCTAACCCGTTTAACTTTTTATCCTTGTATGTAACAAACTTTTAAACTGTAGCAGATGAGATTTTATATTTCTTTTAAAAATCATTATATAGCTGTATTTTATTTTCGTCAACTGAGCCCCTCTTTTAGTATCTGAAAATTAGTCGTGGTTTGTGAAGGACTTTGTGGATTGTCGTAACAGGCTTTCATGATTTTGGCGGGTATCGGAGATCACGTGACAAGAAAGGTTGAATGGGTTGTTGTTTTTCACGTCTTTAGAAAATACAATGTATTTATGTAATTTGCCATTTCTTAAATCTTCAGTACTTTGATCATCTTTTTTTGGTTAGTATATTTTACGCTTGATCTATTTATTTCGAATTGTGTTTCGTTTATTTATTTCGAATTCAGTGTCGATTTGTGGAATTTTCATTGTTTTGATAACGTTGTTTTCTCCTGTCATACTTTCGTTTCAAACTACTGACTGACAAATCGACTTGACTAAATCGAATTCACATAATGCAATGCATGAATGGTTATGGGTATTATTTTTACAGCTAACTTGCACAGCACAGAGAGAATGGTGATGGAAGTGGTGTAGCATCGTCTGGGAGAGCAGAGTTTGAACGGGACTCAGATCCACAATCTGGTAAGATATTATGTTCATTGGAGTAAGTTGTGTTTGTATATATAATTTAGGGGGGTACAGTACTGATGTGCGTTGTTATTTTGTTTTTAATTTAATGAAGAAGGAATTATTCAAGTTAAAGGGGATTTTGAGTGTTTTGGAGAAAGTGTTGACCTTTTATCTCTGTCATCGCTAACTTGGCTCAAGCCTTGCTTGTGTCTGGCTAAAACACCAGACACAGGTGAAGCTTGAACCCAGTTCGTCGATGTAGAACTTGGTATCTGCACATCAACACTTGGAAAGCCTTTGGGTGTTCATACTGATCACTCACATTGTTGTATTTATTATGATCAGGAAGTAAACATTCTGTTATCTAGTCTGTTTATGGCATGTTGATTTGAACAGAAATTTGATGAATGGTGTTATAATATCATTATTATGCTGGTAATCCTACCTTATTTACAGCTGAAATGATTGTTTACAATTTGTACAATGGTGTATTATTTTTGTATTTTAGAGTTCCTTCTCATTACTGTTATTCAATAAATGATTGACGTAAATGCTGAGTTAGTTGTGGCACAGTCCAGGAGGACATTACTATGTTTCTACGTGATGCCCAAACTTAGGCCTGTTTCACTGGCGCCCAACCGGTTTTGACACCCATAGAGAAATGATCTACTACTGCAAGGATGGACACATTTCACACCTACGCCGGCAGGATATCAGGATATCATTCTACACTGCAGTGAACTTTTGTGACTTTCATTATTTATTGGATTCATTTTGGAAAAATGTGCTCATTGGAACCAGTTATATTTTTTTCCTAGAGTGAGGTATGCTAGCCTAGGGCGAGTTTGATATATTTTATAACTTTGGCCACACACTTCAAGTAATGAATTAAAAGTTCGTCTCCATTCTCAGTTAGTATCTCTAAACCATAATATGTAATAAACAATCGTTTATTAAATTCTTTTGATTTTGAAACATGCATTGGGCATTGTAAAAGAAAGATTTTTTTTTCCTATTGTTGCTGCCATAAATTTGCTCAGTGTTGTGGTCCAAGTCATAACATGGTAAGAATGAGATTCACGTAATTCTGCATATAATTCTTGTTTTGGTGAAGGGATATATTTTGCATGTAAAAGCACTAAATACTTCTTTTTGTGGACATCAAACCTTTTTGAATTATAACTTTACTTTGGTTTGTGTACATTGCTCAATTCCCGACTTTTGTTTTCATTCAGAAACTCCTTAAACAAGAGTGACAAGAATTACTCCGTTTTACTATTGAATTCCATTGATAAAGTAGTTGGAACCTTTCACTGGTTGTAGTATTTGACGTCACATGATGTTTTGAGTGTTCTCACTTTTCATTGGCTGTTCTGCTTGTTGAGTTGTGACGTTTCGTGACCTTCTCGGTTGGATGGCATTTATATCAATCGAGATTGAAAAGTTTATGCACTCTTCATTATTTGCATAGCTGTTATCGGAATTGAGTTTGAAGACTTATTCAGGCCAGTTTGACATCAATAAGTACAATTAATTGATTTGATTTACCGGTAGATTATAATGTTGTTTAATTTATTTTAGATACAAGTAATTTAGTATTATTTTCTGAGGACTAATGTAACGTTGTTTACTTTAGCTGACATCTCATCTTCAAGACAAGTCGAGGCCATTTTTTTTCTGGCATGTTTACAGATTGGGAGACACGTTCTTCTTTTAGCTGAAGCTTGTCTTAAGATGACTGGCGATTAATTATTTAATTTTGCAGTCTTTTGTAACTCATAAATTCATTGTTTACATTGTTGAATGGGTTGTTGTTTTTCACATCTTTAGAAAATCCAATGTATTTATGTAATTTGCCATTTCTTAAATCTTCAGTACTTTGATCATTTTTTTTTGGTTAGTATATATTACGCTTGATCCATTTATTTCGAATTGTGTTTCGTTTATTTATTTCAATCCTCTAACACATGTGTTGACTACTGCTAAACTGGAAGCAACAGGGCAGCGATGGGTATCGGCATTAGCTGCATATAATTTTGACATTTTTCTACAGAGCAAGTTTTAGAAATGCTGATGCAGACGGAATGTCAAGATATCCATATCATAAAATTAAATACGAGGACAGTGACTTAATCAGGATTGACAACACAGTAAAAGTCATATGTAGTGTGACTCATGTCACTCAGTACATAGACGGGAGCGCGGTGGCTCAGTAGGTAGTGGTGCTGGCTGCAAGCCGAGAGGTCCTCGGTTCGAATCCCACCTGCGGCAACCGCGTTGTGTCCTTGGGCAAGACACTTCATCTCCAGTGCCCGCGTGGGGGGCACGATGACGCCGTGTACTAAGGCGTACTGCACGTCGATGGTACGCATGTTTTCAACCAGTCTAACCCTGCCTGTGCTGCAGTGCGGAGTTACGATGTTGGGGAGCTGGCAGCTGCTCGTCGTTGCTCGGTGGTTCTCTCCGGGTACTCCGGCTTCCTCCACCCGTCAAACTGTCACGGTCATGATTAGCCATTGTGCATAAATATGTGACTTTAAACATCAATAAATAATAATAAATAAAGTACATAGACGTCTTACCGTCGGCATCCATTAATATTGTGGATGCAGCTGAAACATCAACAGAATTGGCTCAAGTGGAACTTAGAGAGATAAGGAAGACTCAAAGAGAAGATAATACCATAGGAAAGTGGTTAAAAGCCAAAATTGATAAAAGACTTCCTAAGGGATACTATGATAAGGAAGATAGCACTATGAAGAATAACTTCAAACACTTTAAAATTATTAGGGGTACCTTACATAGAGAAGTGAAAGACAATGAAGAGAATATATTGCAGTTAGTACTGCCATCCATATATAGAAAGACAGCTCTAATGGGCCTCCTCAATGAAATTGGAAGAGACAGAACATTGTCTTTATTAAGAGAACGCTTTTTCTGGCCAAGTATGACAGCGGATTGTGAGCATTGGATAAAGAAATGTGACCGCTGTTTAAGACGAAAATCAGATGTAAACATCCGTGCCCCACTGGTTAACGTTGAAACCACTTATCCACTGGAGTTGGTCTGTATGGATTTCTTGACATTGGAACCAAGCAGAGGTGTTGGAAATGTGTTGGTCATTACAGATCACTTTACAAAACTAGCATTGGCAATACCAACAAGAAATCAAACAGCAAAAACAACAGCTGAGGCATTCTATGAAAATTTCATCTTGCATTATGGTATACCATCACGAATCCATTCTGATCAGGGGAGATATTTTGAATCGTGTATCATAAAAGAACTATGTGAATTATTTGGTATTGATAAATCTAGAACTACACCTTTTCATCCTAGTGGTAATGGAACGCCAGAGAGATTTAACCGTACTCTGTTAAATTTGCTTGGAACTTTGGAACCAGATAAAAAACTTGACTGGAAAAAGTACATTGCTCCATTTGTTTATGCTTATAACAGTACTAAGCTTGAAACCACTAAGTATTCTCCTTTTGAGTTGATGTTTGGTCGCAAGCCCAAACTACCAGTGGATAGGACATTTGCCACTGGTACTGATAACAGAGTTAATTTTAGCACTGAAGAATATATTCAACAGCTTAAAAAAAGAATAAAATTTGCCAGAGATTCTGTAGAGTCACATATCAGTAAAGCTGGAGCTAAACAGAAGGGATATTATGATAAAAAGGCAAAAGCATCCAGGATAAGTGTTGGTGATAGAGTCTTAGTGAATATTTTAATACATGAAGGTAAACACAAGATAGCAGACAAATATGAAGAACAGGAATCAAATGTCATTGAACAACCTAATTTGGATATACCAGTTTTCAAGATTAGATCACCAGACGGTAGAGAGAGGACTCGACATCGTAACCACCTACTTTTACTTGGTCCAGGGAGGCCAGATGATATATTACAAATCAAACAGGTTCCTAAGCCTAGAAAAGTAGATAGTAAACCTACTCCTAAGCCAAGGGTTAGGTTGAACAAGCAAATAGAAATATTTGCACAGGGAAATAAAAATGAAGCAAGTGTTGAAAAGAGCGACGTCGCAGATGCTTCGGACTCAGAAGAAGAGTATGTCACACTGGCATATATCAGTGGGGACGCCCACAAATCTGATGATGAAGAAATATCAAATAAAATAACAGAGGTCATAGAACCAGTTATAGAGATAACTGAAATGAGTGGTGGTAATAATACTTGTGATGCGAGATCGCATTCATTTGATGAACAAGCAAGGGGAACTGATGAAAGAATTGTTGAACAAATAACAGACAGGGGACAGAACACTGGTCAAAGTGACTTGACAGATGAAATACTGACGCAACTTACCGCAGCTCCAAGAAAGTCAGAGCGTGTGAAAAGACGTCCCAAATACCTGGAGGCCTATCATTGTAGTGAAATCAGTTCCAGACCACTAGATCAGAAGACAGATGCTCTTAATAAATTATTAAATTCTGGTGTACTATACGGAGTATCTACAGACATGGCCAATAGGTTTTGGGAAGCAGTCATGAAGTAATTTTATAAGTTTTCATTGTACTTTTTGTCTGTACTTCATAAAAGTGATCAACGAATAAAAATGCACACCATAAAGAGGTGAACTAATCACCATCAATATTGTCAACTTTATTCCTTATCTCAGACTGGCTTTGGACTTGACACCAGGATAAAACTGAGCAACAGGATAGGTTGATGATATTGACTCCGTGTTTCACCAGACTGCAATTTTTTTTTACTTTTTTGTGTTTTCTTGTAAAACTGTATACTGTTGTTGTAGTTCGTGGTGATGATGATACATGTAAATACATAAGTTTAGCATAATTGTGTAGTAACACAATTTCAGAGAAGGGGAGCAAAAGTATAAGATATTGTTCCGCTGAAAATTGCTGCACAGATATTTTTAAGTGAATATTGTTTGACATTGATATTTTTAATCATTTGCTTATTTGCTAATTGCTCAATATTATATATATTAAATATCCTGAAAACATTTTTTTTCTCAGATTTACCCAGAAGTTCAAAACACTAATCATTTTTTTTTAATTGAAGTTTTATTTTGAGATTTTAGGTTGAAGGACATACAGAATAATAACTGATAGACTCTTTCATATTTCAGATTCATGTGAATACTGATTTCCTTTGTATTCAAGAGGAGATGAACCATACTAGTATCAACGAACAATGTGAAGGAATTGGGTTGCTCAAGTGAGTGAGATGTGAAGTGGTTACCAATGGTAGCGAACTGGCACATGGCTAATGTACTTTGTACTTCAGATTTTTTTTTTTTTTTGCTTTATATAATGTTCTTTGCAGGTTATAAAATGCTGAGACATCATTTTCCAGACAGGAGGAGCATGTAGCAGATGAGATTTTGTATTTCTTTTAAAAATCATTATATAGCTGTATTTTATTTTCGTCAACTGAGCCCCTCATTTAGTATCTGAAAATTAGTCGTGGTTTGTGAAGGACTTTGTGGATTGTCGTAACAGGCTTTCATGATTTTGGCGGGTGTCGGAGATCACGTGACAAGAAAGGTTGAATGGGTTGTTGTTTTTCACGTCTTTAGAAAATCCAATGTATTTATGTAATTTGCCATTTCTCAAATCTTCAGTACTTTGATCATCTTTTTTTGGTTAGTATATATTACGCTTGATCTATTTATTTCGAATTGAGTTTCGTTTATTTATTTTGAATTCAGTGTCGATTTATGGAATTTTCATTGTTTTGACAACGCTGTTTTCTCCTGTCATACTTTCGTGTCAAACTACTGACTGACAAATCGACTTGACTAAATCGAATTCACATAATGCAATGCATGAATGGTTATGGGTATTATTTTTACAGCTAACTTGCACAGCACAGAGAGAATGGTGATGGAAGTGGTGTAGCATCGTCTGGGAGAGCAGAGTTTGAACGGGACTCAGATCCACAATCTGGTAAGATATTATGTTCATTGGAGTAAGATGTGTTTGTATATATATAATTTAGGGGGGGGGGGGGGGTACAATATTGATGTGCGTTGTTATTTTGTTTTTAATTTAATGAAGAAGGAATTATTCAAGTTAAAGGGGATTTTGAGTGTTTTGGAGAAAGTGTTGACCTTTTATCTCTGTCATCGCTAACTTGGTTCAAGCCTTGCTTGTGTCTGGCTAAAACACCAGACACAGGTGAAGCTTGAACCCAGTTCGTCGATGTAGAACTTGGTATCTGCACATCAACACTTGGAAAGCCTTTGGATGTTCATACTGATCACTCACATTGTTGTATTTATTATGATTAGGAAGTAAACATTCTGTTATCTAGTCTGTTTATGGCATGTTGATTTGAACAGAAATTTGATGAATGGTGTTATAATATCAGTATTATGCTGGTAACCCTACCTTATTTACAGCTGAAATGATTGTTTACAATTTGTACAATGGTGTATTTTTTTGTATTTTAGAGTTCCTTTGCATTACTGTTATTCAATAAATCATTGAGGTAAATGCTGAGTTAGTTGTGGCACAGTCCAGGAGGACATTACCATGTTTCTGCGTGATACCCAAACTTAGGCCTGTTTCAAAACTTTCAACATGCAAACTTTTAAACTTGTACCTTTCGATGCCACTTGCCATACCGGTACTCCAAACGCCATGAGCTGTAAGGTCAAAAAGGGTATGAACGATGAGAGAGGGCGAATTTTATGTTGATTTTCTGCATTTGAGGCCTTATGCTCCTATACTCCCTCCACGATAAATGTAATTGATATAATTAAAATAATAAGAGGGTCAGAGAGAAGAAAGCACATTTGAATATCTTTGTTCATCCTACAATACAGTTAAGGAGACTCCCTTTGGTATCCCCTCCCTCGGACCCCGGGTACGATGTACCCCCTAGCCCCTCCCCCTCCAATAGGCCCTGCATCATATCATGGAGCTATGTGATCGGAAGAGATCCGAAGAGGTGTACTACTTCTGGGCCTCAAATTTGATATAAGAATCTATCGGTCACGAGATTATTTCTTAGACAGATGGCTTTGAGGTGAAATAATTCTGCCATGACTATTTACATAGGAATCGATTGGTTCGCAGTATACCGGATGCACACGTGAGCCAGTCGCGCTCATTTTCTTCTTGGTCACGCAGTGTCTATAATTGTGTCACAATTTGCTGGTAGTGGATTTAAAAGAGTTCTCTGTCCATTAGGGATGTCAGAAGACCCATCAGTTTTATAAAATAACTAAATAATTTCAATCTTTGGTTTTAAAATATATCTTACGACACCTCATTGGAACGGGCTGGGTTCTATTAAAGCCATGATCAGGGCCGCCCAGAGCATGGACGGGCCCGAGAGAAAGTGTAGAACGGGTGTTATGGGGGCTATGAGCGCCGGAGCTGGGGTTCCCCCTCCCCCCCCCCCCCCGAATGTTTTTAAATCAGTGCTGGGAGAAGTGTTCTATTCTCCTGCATTGTCGTCACAATATCTACTCAATTATTTCCTCACAATTTGGGTAATTTATTACCTGTATTTCTCTGTGCATGGTCCCAAAATAATGATGACCACCACGATGCAGGAAAGACCGGTGAAAAAGAGTAGGTCTTGCATTACTGACTGAATGGAACCTAGTCAGTAATGCAACGACCTACTCTTGCCACCTGCCCACCTCCTCCAGCGTTGGAAGCCCGTACCAAAAGCCTTCCCACGCCTTTCAGCTTGTTGAAGCATTCCAAATCGCGGGTCCTAGTAGGGCCCGGCTCCGGGGCATTTGTTCCCCTTAACACCCCCCCCCCCCCCCCCCCCGTGCTATTAGCTTCGTTAACTGTAATCCCAGATATACGGGATGTGTGGAGATGACCATTGTAGCTTATGTGAGGGTGAGACGACAAAATATGGATTTGCTGGTACTTTTTGGAGTTGGTTGCCTCGTTGATGGCTGCTCTTTCCTTTGGTACTCGTACCATTTCTTTGCGGTGAAGCTCATTCCCGTCTAGCGGCCCATTTTTAGCTCGACTTTGACGTAAGTAAAATTTGAGATTATGCCATGGCCCGTCGTCCGTCAACAATTCAATACGGCTCGGGCTAGAGACCGTATATTTGAACCGATCTTTACGAAACTTCTTGGGTACCTTTGTTATCACCGTGGGACGAGAACGAGTGTTTTGGGGTGCGGTCCGAAATTCAAGATGGCCACCACCAGCCATTTTGTACCGAAATTAGTGCAATCAGTTTTCTCTACAGAACTTCTGTATGAAAGTTCTGATTTGAATAAATTTTTGTATGAATGTTTAGTAACATGGAATACATCACATATAATACGGGGCTTTTTCCTCGTGCAAAAATTATGCGAATTAGATTAACTTTGATTTATTCAGTGCTACTTATACACAGTAAGTACATATGTCAATACGGCTCGGGCTAGGGGTCGTATTTATGAAGCGATCTCCACGAAACTTCTTGGGTACCTTTGTTATCATCTTGGAACGAGAACGAGTGTTTTGGGGTGCGGTCCGAAATTCAAAATGGTTGCCGACAGCCATTTTGTACCGAAATTAGTGCAATCAGTTTTTTGTACAGAACTCCTGTATGAAAGTTCTGATTTGAATAAATTTTTGTATCAATGTTTAGTAATATTAACGGTAGTTTTGTGCGCAATTCCTCACGAAAGGTGGCTAAACAAAGTCTATAACAACGTCGAATGCCTTACAGTATTAGACTGGAGGCCAGAGAGAATTGGTTATTCCAAGTCATCTTGTATGATTTCTTGGTCCTTAGGTGTTTTGCTTTCTCTGTAGAGGAGGCAATATTCTGCGATGAGTCGGACTTTGGAATTACAACAGCTACTATACCAACAGCTAGAACAGTGAGGACATCAATTGACAACAATAACCACTACATCTATGATGCCAACAACTACTACGCCAACCTCTACTATGTCAACCACTAAAACACCAACCAATTACAATGACTGACCCAACTACAGCACCAAGCACTATTACACTGTCAACCACGGCTACTACTGTACCAGCTACTACAACGCCAACTTCACCAATCACTACAAATACAAGCACTAAAACTACCACACAAACAACTACTACACCAACCACTAGTATATGAATTGCACCAGCAACCACAACAACACTATCAACGACTACAATCACTAAGACTACCATGAAAACCACTACTACATCAATAACCATCACACCAATCATTAAAAAAACATCAACAATAATTCAAGAACACACCATCAACCACTACACTTACCGCACCAGCTACTACAACACCAATGTTGACAATACCAGCAACTACTACACCAACCACTACAACACCTACCACTACAGTTACACCATCCTCTGCAGCTACAACACCAATTACAACATCAAAAAATATAATATCAACCAGTACAACTATTACACCAACATCCACGACACCAACCACTACAATGCCCAAACAAACAATTCCACTAACCGCTACAACTAAAGTGGCAGACTACCAATAGCCACTACACCAACTACTACATCACCAATGTTGACAACACCGACAACGCCTACACTAATAACTACAATATTAACAACTATAACACCTACCACTACAAATACTACACCATCCACTGCAGTTACAACACCAATCACTACCCCGAAACTACAATATCAACCAGTATAACTATTACACCTACATCCACGATACCCACCTTTACAATGGCTGAACTAACAACACTACCAACTGCTACAACTCCATTTGTTAACTACTGTGGCAAGCAACCCTACACCAATCATTACGACACCAACAACTGCTGTATCGTCCACCACAACACGAACATCGACAGGCCAAACACCAAGACACAACACCTACTACACCTACAGAACCATCTACTACAACATCCATGTTGACAGCACCGCCAACTACCACCACGGCAACCAATGCTACGCCAACCACCACTACATCAACCATTACAAAACCAACAACTAGTGTACCAACCACTACAACACCGACATCGACAACACCAACCACCAAAACACAAAATGAACCACTATACCCACAGAACCATCTACTACAACACCAATGTTGATAACACAAACAACTACTACACCAACTACTGTAATGACTAAACCAACTACTACACTAACCACTACAACACGTACCACCACACCCATTACAACTACAGTGGCAGTCACAACACCAAAAACTACAGTATCAATCAGTACAACTACTAAGCCGACATTCACAACACCAATAACTACTAGACTAAACCAAGAAACCACAAACAGTCGTTACATCTACTATATCAACCACTTCACCATCAACCCTAGCCCAAACCCACAGCTACTCGAACTTCTACGCCAACAACTACAATACCAACCTTTACAACACCAGCCACTACAATGTGGTTGTGATTAAATAAACCACTGCAACAATCGCTTCTCCTGGAACAACAACTAGTGCACCAACCACTTCATCTTCTACACCACCCCCAACAACCCAGATTACTAGACTAACGTCCACTATACTAATACCTTTTATATCAACACCATACCAACCTCGATAACACCAACAACTACTATAATATCAGCCACAGCGGCCCAATCACTATTCCTATCACACCAATCACTACTAAAAACACCTTCTATGCCAACATCTACACCATCCACCTTTACACCAACAACTGGCACACCAACCGCTTTAAGTAATACAACTACTATACCAACCGCTACAACATCCACCACTACAACATCAACAAAAACCGGTATTACACAAGTATAACCCCAACCATGAAAATTACGATACCAATATGCACAACAGCGACCACTGCAACCACTATACCAATCAATACAACTACAAACCGAAAGGTTCGGGATTAGGTCCCCGCCAAGGGTAACTGCGTTGTGTGCTTGGGCAAGGCACTTAATCCCGATTGCCCATGTGGGTGCACGGTGGCACTGTACCAAGGCGTACTGCGCATCAATGGCTCAGGCTCACTTGTCTTCAACCAATGCTTACACTGCCTCTGTGAAGTTAGTACGTTAGGGAGTCTGAATGTTGCTAGCCGCTACTCGGTGGTTCTCTCTGGGTACTTCAGCTTCCTCCATCCGAAAAACTGCCCGACACGAGGTGACCCTGAATGTCGAAAGTCGTTAAACCTCAATAAATAAATAAATAAATAAATAAATAAATAAATAAATAAATAAATAAATAAATAAATAAATAAATACAATCACTATCCTCTTTTCTCAATAGTCCCAAGTTCTTCCCCAGAAGGCCAGTATTTAACACTCTACCCAACGCAGACGATATCAAAATTTATTATTTTAAAAATCATTTTTTGAAATTTTTCAAAAAGTTTCAACAAAACCATATCATGTGACCCTCGTTGGAACGAGCTCGGCGAGCTCATTCCAACGAGGGGTCACATGAAATGGTTTTGTTTAAATTTTTGGGAAAATAATATTTTATCAACTGCTGAATTTGCATATTACGCGGGCGGATGCGGTCGATTCGTTTGGTAAAGGGTTAAAACCTGGAGCCATAAAGGTTATAATCTGTGAGCCATGTAAGAATAAAGGTCCTTTCACACTACATGCGATGCGTCCGATACGTGCGACACGTCGCACTGATAATTAGTAATGTTTGTGCAGGACCTTTCATCATATTGCGATGCGTCAGACGCGATCGATGCGATCGTCGCAGAGCTCGTTCTGTACCCATTCCAGCGATTTTCTCAGAACTTATATGGTATGCGATCATGACGTAACATTCGGCTGAAATCGCGAATGACGTCTGAAGTTTGGGTAGACCACTCACTCTCGCATTCGATGTGGAATATTTATTTATTTATTTATTGGTGTTTAAGGTCACATACTTATGCACAATGGCTAATCGTGACCGTGACCGTTTTACGGGTGGAGGAAGCCGGAGTACCCGGAGAGAACCACCGAGCAACGACGAGCAGCTATCAGCTCCCCAACATCGTAACTCTGAACTCTGCACCGCAGCACAGGCAGGGTTAGATTGGTTGAAGACATGCGCACCATCGACGTGCAGTACACCTCAGAACACAGCGTCATTGTGCCCCCATGTAGGCAATCGGGGTGAAGTGTCTGCGGTTGCCGCAGGTAGGATTCGAACCGAGGACCTCTCGGCTTGCAGCCTGCACCTCTACCAACTGAGCCACCGCGCCCCATTCGATGTGGAAAACTTTTCTTCTATGTTGCTATCAGATCTGTGTCAGATTCTTTTTTCTGACCACATGTGCGTCACGTCGTCTGTCTCAAATTGACCATCACCGTCACACCAAACGCCACCAGCCTATCGGTTTACCGTGGGCGCTAATGCGTAGGATAAAACGTTATGAAAAGTTTGTTATCCTCATGTCGATTTTAAATTTGATTGAATAGAATGAAGCGGAATAGTCTTTTTGTTGAGTTATGGTGGGTGCTTTATTGGAATACAGGTTTGTAGCCAAGATTTATTTATTTATTTATTTATTTATTTATTTATTTATTTATTTATTAGTGTTTAAAATCACTTTTCTGCAGCTATGGCTAATTGTGACCGCAACACAGGTACATGAAGTCAAGTTTAGCCAATCGTCTTATTACCTGTGCTGCCCACTTCAGAGGACTTCTACCCCAGGCGTTGGTAACCGTGTCCTATTCTACCAGTAAAGCAGGGCAAGTTTACCGCAGTAAAGAAGCACTGCTGCACTTACCGGGATCCCCACGGTGACTGTAGTCATGATTGTGGCAACACAGCACTCGGGGGGGGGGGGGGAGGGGGGCGGTACCCCGCTGGCCCGAGATAGGAAGACACTAGTAGAGTGCTCCACTCCCATTGGTAAAGTCAAGGTGAGTGGTTATGGTATGTTGAATTAATATCCAGTGCTGCTAATGCCGTGCTTGACCGCCGGCAACGTTGTTATGTCGAAATGAACAAGCCAAAAAAAATAAGAAATATTGCGGCATTCTGGTGAGTCAGGGATCAAATACTTATCTCGTGTGAGCATTAGTTTTGTTTGCTGGTGAGCTGGCAGACTTTGGCGAGCGGGAAGGGGTCGACATTTAACAAATATGAGTTATGAAGAGAGAAAAGAAGGATAAAAAAAAACAGGAAAAAGTAACTGGAACAATTCGCAGGCGCTCGTCGTTTTATTATAAGTTTTATTTTCAATCATTTTTATATCATTTTAATTTCTATATCCAACACAGAAAAAAAATGTCTATGTTGTATAGGATAATATTTAAAATGATTGAAAATCAAACTTTCTGATAAAAAACGGGCCCCTGTGGAATAATCTCAAAAGCATACTTGTCTGGTATATCTTTTTACTGATAATTACCGACACTTTCTGCAGCCAAGGTCATGTAACAGCCTTCTACAATTTCAGGGGCTCGTTACAAACAATGACTGAGGAATTAAATAATATTATAAAATAAGCATAACTGGATAGCCCCCTAGTATATAATATAATATTATTATATTATAGAGTAGGGGGTATCCAGTTATGCTTATTTTATAACATTATTTAATGCTGTGCTACAATAATGGAAAATCCAGTGTGAACTATGGAATTCCTGGAACGACATTCGAGATACGAGATCCGATTGTAACGGTCACACAAAATATGTACTTCCGTGTCGGAAAAAAGTGTAGTCGGGTATTAAATTATCATTTTCTCATTTATTTGTTGATTGTTTTCTGTGAAATTTGGAAAGTATACTCAGGGGGCTATACGAAATATATACGCCAAAAGAAAAGTTTGTACGATGTTATTTTACTATGTTAGAAGACATTTTCTCTTTGTAACACACTAAAATGTGTAGCTGACTCGGTTCACCTAAATACCAGAACCGGCTCGCCTAAATAAAAGAACCGCACAGAACCCCCAGAACCCCCATCTAAATTACATATTTGCGCAGCGTTTTAAGATGAAATGTGTTTATTTTATGTAATAATCGTTACAGTAATAATCGTTACATCCCTTCGGTCGTTAGTTAAACAGTATTTTGGTGACATACCGTCCTCCGAGTTCCAATGTGTTCCACGTACCTACCATCACATAGAACACATTGAAACTCAGGGGGAAATATATTTGCTCTTATTTTATTTTTCTCAAGTTATTTCATTTAATTATTGGACTATTTAATTTATAACAGCAAAATATGATTGATTACAGTCAACATCTTGCTTGGTGAGGTGATCACTTAAGGGCGTGGTGTTTATGTATAGGTTGCCCACAAGTTGTGTTTACGGTAACAGGTCGAACCGGCCCCAAAGACGATCCGTCCCCAGCGATCAGCCAAGCGCCAAGCAAATGCCGACACAGATCATGGGGTGCAAGACACTCCTCCCTAACAATTGCTCCTCCCCCGTCACCCCCCCCCCCAAATTGGTCATTTCCCCCAAAGTAGTCATCCACCCCTAAAAAGTAGTCATTTCCCCCCAAAGTAGTCCCCCCCCCCCAAAAAAAGTAGTCCTCCCTCATGTTTTTTTTTTCTTCGTTTTTTCTTAAAGAAAAACACGTCTGCAATGTTTGTTTGCAGCATGTAAATTCTAGAAGGGTTAAATGATTAAACATTATTTAATTAAATTACTGCACAGAAAGCTGTGTGGAAAAGAGTTCGGGAATGGACAAATTGGTGGGGGTGGGGATGACCAAGTCTTTGTAAGATTGTGACCGGGAATAACAAATTGGGGGGGGGGGGGGTGACCAATTTGGGCGGGGGGGGGGGGAGTAACAGGTGAAAGTGTCTGACATTCAGACCATGTATGAATTTGGATGCTAATAGAAACTGAGAATGGAATAATTTTCCCCGGCAGCGGCGTGCAAATGTCATTTAAAGGGTGGGTTTAGCGAATTTTGAGTGATTCTGGGGGGTTCTGGATTTTAGGAGAAAAATACTAAATACCAGAACCCCCCAGAACCACCTAGACAAAGGCAACTATAAGAATGAATTTACTTCTATTCTTCTTTCCTGTAACGATCATTGCATAAAATAAACGCATTTCATCGTAAAACACTGCGCAAATGTAATTTAGAGGGGGGTTCTGGGCGGGGGATCTGGTGGGTTCTGGTATTTAGGAGCTTACGCTGTGTTGACACAGCGAGGCGGGCTGACTATCCTTATTACATTGTGTACAGTTTAACATCTGAATAATATTACAGTAACACCCGACCGTGGAGGGTGAATAACAACTAAATGTGTGTGTGTGTGTGGTGGAGGGGGGTAGATTTTCCACCAGGCCAGGTGTGGCGGGACTTAAACTTCTGCCATCGCCAAGCCCAAACCAACGGGAGCCCTCTCTCTCTCTCTCTCTCTCTCTCTCTCTCTCTCTCTCTCTCTCTTGGAGTATCCATCGCGTTGAGGCATTGATTATTGACGAACGGAAATGGTTTTAGCGCCCCGAAAGGGGCAGAGGCGGAACGCAGGACCAACGCTCGCCTCCCTTGAAGTGGGTGACCACTTCTAGGGATGGAGCGGAGGATATTCAGGATCCATAGAGGTGACTGTTTCCATAACGGTTCTAGTTTCCATAGAGGTTATTGGGGTGCTGGTCATTAAAAAGAAAGCATCTCTGTGTACCTGCTAAAAGAAGAAGGCAGAATTATTTTGGTATACAGAGAATTAATTTTTTTGAGGTTTACCATCTACCTCTTACCAGTATTAATTATTTGATTATTTTTAGGCGGTCAATTATTAGTGTTTTTAGCGGAGTTGGTGAGGACAGCCCTTCCTAGTAGAAGGTCGGTAGTATGTAATGTTGTTTTGAGCCATCATTTGGGGGACCCCGGAAGTGACGTCATGTCACGTGACCCAGTGCGCCATGTTGTGTTGTCATGGTAACACGCGTGAGCGGCCATATTGTGACGTCATCCCATAATGATACGTGATGTTAGTGCGCATGCGCAGCGCGTGTTGTTAAGGTGATACGTGTTTCCGTCATCCATTTTGTATACTGGAGGCCGCCATCATGGTTTCTATTTTAGCACGTGGTTGCTATTTTACCCAATTGTTCTGCAATGGGACGGGGTATGTTCGGAGGGTATGTTCGATTGAATCGGAGTTAATCTAATCACCACAAACAACCCGAAAATCCCTCCAAATGACCAAAATCCACCCCAAATCACCAAAATTGACTTTATTTGATACGGATTTCCCATTTTATCGGCTTAGCACGTAGTGCTATAGTACTGAGGGGTCCCCTGGGGGTGTGTTCGATTGAATCGGAGTATCACGAATTACCACAAACAGCCGACAAGTTTTACTATTTCAAATTCTTTCAGAATTCTCTGCTTCTATCTATATATGCAATACTTTACGTCTACCTGACCATGTTCCTTTGTCCTGGAGTATACTCCAGTAGCGTAGAAGAGCCTATCGGTTGGAACAGTTTACCTTATTATTTCTATATTTAGCTATTCTGGTCTATTCTTGTTAATTTTGACCCTATTCCAGGTACTCTTGTTGTTTCATTCATCTAGATCATTTATATAACTAACCAGTCAGATTGCTTGATTTCCCATAATCGTACAGAGTTACCTGACCCACCGGGGTCCTCCAAATGATGGCTCAAAACCACATTACGTACTACTAAGGTCACAGCTTTCGCCGTTTTCACTGCCTATTAGTTCACCTTCCCTTTACCATTATTCTCGGTTCATGGGTACTGGATCTTGCTGACTTTCATATTTTAAGACGTTTAATTTTTAGTGTTTTCGTAGAGTTGGTAAAGAGAGCCCTTCCTGGTAGAAGGTCAGCGCTTTCGCCGTTTTCACTGCCTGTTATTTCACCTTCCAAAATCGTCGGATCGCGAGTACTGGATCTTGATGACTTTCATATTTTAAAACGTTTGATTTTTAGTTTTTAGTTGAGTTGGTGAAGACAGCCCTTCCTGGTAGAAGGTCACAGCTTTCGCCGTTTTCACTGACTGTTACTTCACCTTCTCTTTCCCGGTTTGATCTTTAGTATTTTCGGTTTTTGAAAATTTGGGCTGCATTGGTGGACTTTAGAAATTGGTCATTGTCGAGTTTTTAGATTTTTGGCGGCTGTCGCAGGTGACCTTGAGTTCGGACAGTAGCTGGCTGTGGGCTACCTGATGTGGATTTAGCAGCGAGAGAGTGGAGGCGCTCTTTCATTATTGGAATATCCTTTCTTTCATGGAGTGTTTTGATGGGAGTAGCCCACGGGGCTCGGAGAGCGACCCTATGCGCATGATTTGGGACTTTTTGGATTTTGGAGTTTTCCCATATTAGTTTGGTTAATGTCAGTTAAGATTATGTCCCCATACTCGAGTAGTGGGCGTATAAAAACTTTGTATAGATTAAGTAGGATACTCTGGTTGGCTCCCCAGGATGTTCCTCGAATCATTTTTAGCTCAACTTTGGCGAAGCCAAATTTAAGCTTATGCCATGGCCAGTCGTCCGTCTGTCCGTCAACAATTCAATACGGCTCGGGCTAGAGGCCGTATTTATGAACCGATCTTTACGAAACTTCTTGGGTACCTTTGTCATCACCATGGGATGAGAACGGGTGTTTTGGTGTGTGGTCCGAAATTAAAGATGGTCACCAGCAGCCATTTTGTACCAAAATTCGTGCAATCAGTCTTTTGTACAGAACTTCTGTATGAAAGTTCTGATTTGAATAAATTTTTGTATGAATGTTTAGTAACATGGAATACATCACATATAATACGGTTTTTTTTCTCGTGCAGAAATTATGCAAATTAGATGTACTTTGATTTATTCAGTGCTACTTATACACTGTAAGTGCACATGTCAATACGGCTCTGGCAAGAGGCTATATTTATCAACCGATCCTCACGAAACTTCGTGGGTACCTTTGTTATCACCTTGGGACGAGAACGAGTGTTTCTGGATTCGGTTCAAAAGATGGCTGCCAGTGGCCATTTTGTACCGAAATTAGGTCCAATCAGGTTTTTGTCACAACTTCTATGCAGCTTGTATTTATGAACTGATCTTCACGAAACTTCTTGGGTACCTTTGTGTTCACCTTGGGACAGAAACGAGTGTGTTTTGGGGTGCCTTTGTTATCAGTGTGCTATGAGAACAAATATTTTAGGGTTCAGTCAGACCCACTCTGGAACTCAAAGATTTCTTTTCTAGTTTAGCATCTGACTGTCACCCACCTTTACAATACTTTACCTATACATTTGTTACAGGCTACGGTCAGTATTTATGTTCAGACCGTTACAATACTTTATATGTACCTTTGTTATCAGGTCATTACCTAGATGTTTGTCATTGTTGTGTCACATACTATACATGTACATGTCTTAACAAGTTGAGCTACAGTGTCATTGACACTTTCATTATTAAGTTAATGCGTTTTGTCGCTTTGTTGGCAATGTTGCTGGTGTGTTTATTAAGGGCTATGTTTTGGTCGATGGTAAGTTCGGGGAGGATTTTGTCCTTTAGCTTTAGATTGAAGTCGCTATTCTTTTTCTTGCGCGTGAACGTTATTCCTTAAGTTTTGCTGGTGTTCAGCTTTATTCTCCATTTGGCACACCATACCTCAATGTCGTTCAGGGCGCGTTGGAGGGATTTTTGAACTAAGTTGGCGGTATTGGTAGAGTCCCAGAGGCCCTTATCGTCCGCTAACTGAGAGATTTGAACGCGATCCTCGGAGATTTTGAGATCATTAACGTAGATGATGTATAGTAGGGGGCTGTATAATAGGGATCTTAAGACGGATCCTTGGGGTGCCCGCTTCCAGTGGGATGCTGTCGGACATTTCGCTGTTTACTGTGACTTTTATTTCTCGGTCGTTGAGGAAGGAGGACAGTAATCTCAATAGTTTTATTGGGAGTTTCACTTTGGATAGCTTGTAGCGCATTCCACTGTGCCACACGGAATCGAACGCTTTTTCTACGTCTAATAAGACTGCCGCGCAAATTTGTTGGTTGTTGATCGCGGTTTTCATTTGTTGGACTAGGCGGTAGACATGTTTAATGCCTTTTTTGCGGTTTCTATATGCTCTTTGCCATTTATTGAAGAAGTCAGTTTCTTCGAGGTGATCCCTCAGTCGATTGGAAATGATTCTTTCGAACACCTTGCCAATGCAACTGAGACGACTGATTGGGCGGAAGCTTGTGGGATCGGAGATGTCTTTGTCCGGTTTCAGTATCCTGACACCGATGGCTCTTTTCCAGCATTTTGGAAAGTGACAATGGGTAATGAATGCATTGAATAGCTTGTTGAGTTTATCAATTAAAGAGTTTGGGCTCTGTTTGAGAATTTTGTAATTGACTTGTCTTCCCCGGGTGAAGAGGAATTTTTGCATTTTCTGATAACATTGATGATTTCATCATTTGAGATGGGTGACGAGGTCATCGTCGTTCCCTTCTTCTGGATCGGTATCAAATTTGGGATCACGGTGGATATCAGGTGTGTGTGGTTTGTTTTGTTGTTGTTTTTTTTTTGTTTTTTTTCCCTCTCATCATCCCGTCATCTGTTCCTCCTGAAGGCAGACCAGATGGCCAATACTCAGCATCCACTCTCCCTTATAGGCTGATGGATGACTCCCAGCTTTCAAAAACACATATTGGTGGATTTTTTCCTTTTTGTAACCGTTAAGGGTAATATGCTGGGGCTAATCCCAAACCAGCAATTGTTTGGGTTTCTTTTTCTTTTTTCTAAAATAACACCAAACTGCGGTTTCAGTAGTACCATAAATTTGCCCACTTCTCTTAGCAAACACAGAGCAGAACTCTTGTAATTATGCAAATTCCTAGCCATTTTTCAGTTCGAAGTTCTCGGGGATCTCAACCCACTATCCTGCTGCCAGCCGCACACAAAAACTTAATAAGATTATTGGCTCTCGCCCTCGACTCTCGTGGATTTATAAGCAAATAAAGCTACAAAACAAATAAAGTTATTAGAGTCGCAAGGGATTTCAATCCCACATCGTCCCTGTGCGCTCAGAAACTTTTCATTCATCAACTTTAAATTAATACTCATACAACTGACATAATGTCGGACTGCCAAATTGTTCGACGTGGTAGAGGTACATGCACACATTTTACCATTGTCCATTTACCATTGTCCAAGCTTGGACCCAAAGTCCGTAATATAATTTTTGGGTTTGGTCCGTACAAAGGAAATTTTTTCGAGTTCATTCACAATAAACTATGAATTTCAGGTAATCGTTTAATATTTCTTTTCCTTCAAAATACCCCCTGATACACATTTTTGCAGAAAAATCCTAAAAATAAATGGGTTATATAGTAATTTTAATAAAATTCGTCCTGTTGGGATTGGGCTTGTTGGGATGACCATTTTCGACATTCGTCTTGTTGGGATTCGGCCAGTTGGGAATAAACCGTTTCCACGAGTTCGTGCAGCCCTAGCATAAGATTTTGGACTGCTGCCCTCTTCTGATGCTGTAGCTACTGAACTCATTGATTCCCTGTCAGTTATTTTTCCAACTTCATGGTTATTAACGTTATTGTTTTCCTCACTTGAGAAAATGCCTTCAGAGGGAGCTAGTGTGATGATAGTATTCGTACTATTTGATTTTATAAATTCAATAATAAAGACAACAGATTTAACGATGACTTGTTTATGTAATTGAGTGTGACGTTCGACTTGATCGAAACAGGGTTACACCGAACTCGATAATAACCGGAGTAGTGTGTTCCATTACTAAGGTGTATACACCACATAACAATATCATAACATCCTCCCTCTTATTTAAAGTTCTACACTGTAAGTTTAAATGAAGGAGGTAACCTATTAATTTCAAATTGGTCGTGGAATTCTTGAAGTACATTGGAAATTATTATATTTTGTTGGGAATTTGGTAACTCGACCAGAACGAGTCTGATAACCAGGTGGCTCTGATGAGTCAGATTCATGTGAATTGGTGCGCTCTGTGGAACGGATCAATTCACCGGGATCTGAAATATTTTCATCAAAGTTTTCTAAAACTTCTGTTTCGTTGGGGAAGTATTCATTTGTGGTACGAAGATGCACTCTATTTCTTCGATATGTTTGGCCTGCAGGTGTACGGACAATGTAAGATCTTGGCTGAGGTAATTTCTCAATTACTACATCTGGTTTCCAAATTTTACTTTTTAAGTCCAGCATTCGGACTGATTGACCATTGTCAAGTGGGCAAGTGATTTGGTTCCAACATTATGAAACTGTTTTTGTTTAGACTGTTTTTCAACCAAATGATCATGAACATTTTTAACTTTTACAACGTTTGGAGTTAACTGAATTTCTGAAGTAGGTACTACAGATCTTAAACTTCTACCCATCAATATTTGAGCAGGAGATACATTTAACCCTTCCATAGGAATATTTCTCATTTCCAATATAGACAAATAAGGATCTGTACCTGCATGTTTAGATTTTTTAAGTACACGCTTAACAGATTGAATAGTTTTTTCAACAAGGCCATTTGAGCGAGGGTAATGGGGACTGGATGTGACATGCTGAAAATTCCAGTCTTGGGAAAATTTAGCAAATTCTGCGCTGCTAAATTGTTGACCATTGTCACTCATGACGACTTCAGGAATTCCATGTCGACCAAAAACTGATTTCAGAGAAGTAATGACTTGACTACTTTTACTGTTCTGTGACAGTAATGCGGTTTCAAAGTATTTTGAAAAGTAGTCAACACATATGAGATAATTTTGCTGATTAAATGTGAATAGGTCTATGCCTACTTTCTGCCGGGGACGATCAGGCACACTATGGGTAATAAGGGGTTCATTGGTTTGTGATTTCTGAAATGTATTACACGATTCACATCGCGACACTATATCGGTAATTTGTGTATTCATTCCAGGCCAAAATAAAACGTCACGACCACGACGTTTTGAACGTTCAATCCCTTGATGACTGCTGTGAATTTTATCTAACATTTCTCTGCGAAGGGATGTAGGCACGATCAACCGTTCACTTCTCAGGAGTATACCATCTAAATAGGAAATCTCTTCCTTACAATCATAGTATGGTCAAAGTTCAGCACAGACTGAAGATCTATCACTAGGCCAACCATCTAGAACAACTTCTCTTAGCTTTTGAAGTGTAGGGTCTTTAAGTGTTTCAGTCTTGAAACTTTGAAGTTTCTCGTTACTAACAGGTATGTTATTCAATGTATGAACATTAAATTCGTCAGTCTCAGGTGGTGTCACTGGACGCGCAGCTCGACTTAAAGTGTCAGCAATCAATAGTTCACTACCAGCCTTATATTTAACAATAAGGTCATATTTCTGTATTTTAAGCATCAAGCGCTGAATACGAGGTGGTGATGAAGATAACGGTTTTCGAAAGAGGCTTTCAAGCGGCTTATGGTCAGTTTCAACATTCACGGTTTTCCCATAAATATATTGATGGAACTTAGTACAGCCGAAAACAATGGCTAATAGTTCTTTTTCGATTTGTCCATAGTTTTGTTCAGATTTGTTCAAAGAACGTGATGAATAAGCTGCAGGCTTTTCATTCTGTAATAATGAAGCACCAAGACCGTCTTTAGACGCATCAACAGTAAGAGTTATCGGTTTCTCTACATCAAAATGTTGTAATACGGGAGAGTTTGTAACAAGTCTTTTTATATTGTCAAAACATTCTTCTTGTTCTCTTTCCCAATGCCATTCCACATCTTTCTCTAAAAGTATGCGTAGCGGCTTATTCACTGTTGATAAATTCGGTACAAATTTCGCGATATAATTTACCATACCAAGCAGTCTTTGAACGTCTTGCTTACATGTCGGTGTAGGCATTTCAGTAATACCCTCAATATGTTCTTTAGTTGGGGAAATTCCATCTTTACCAACTTCATGTCCAAGATAGACAATCTTCTCCAAACCAATCTGACATTTGGTTTCTGATTTATTCAGTTTCAAATTGGACTGTTGCGCTCTATCTAATACGCGTCTGAGTCTGGTATTATGTTCTTCGATATTTTCTCCCCATACAATAATGTCGTCTACAACTACGTCAACACCTTCAATGTCATCGAATAACTGCGACAATGTACGTTGGAATATTTCGGGCGCCGAACAAATGCCAAATGCTAGGCGTTTAAATTTATAACGGCCCCAAGGTGTATTAAAGGTAAGTAATTTAGAGCTTGGCTCGTCGACCTTAAGCTGCCAGAATCCTGACGAAGCATCTAACTTGCTGAATATTGTAGCACGTCCAAATTTACTGGTGACTTCATCAAGTGTTTTTGTAGGATGATACTCTTGCTTAATTGCTTTGTTCAAGTCTCTTGGATCAAGGCACACTCTAACCTTGTCATGCTTTTCAACAATGACTATCGAATTAACCCAGTCCGTCGGTTCAGTAACGCGCTCAATAACATCAGCGTCGATCATTCTATCGAGTTCCATGTGCACTTTATCTTTTAATGCGAATGGTATTCGTCTCGGCGGATGCACCACAGGTTTTACTGAAGGATCAATTTCAATTTTGTGTTCACCTTCAAGACAACCTATGCCTTGAAAAACATCAGGATATTCTTCTAATATGTCGATCGGGTTTTCTGATTCTGACTGTACTGTTTTATTGATCGCATAAACACGCTGAACAAGATTGAGTTCGAGACAACTTTTCAAACCCAACACAGGAATAACATTTCCTTCAACAATATAAAACTCAGTAACAAAATACTTCCCTTTATGTGTAAGGACTATATCGGCCTTACCCATCGTACTGATATTATGGCCAGAATAGGACACTAGCTCGCACATTGATTTTGATATCACGATTACATTACCGGATATTTTATCAAACACACTTTTCGGCAACACGTTACATTGCGCACCGGTATCAATCTTCAGTTTCGCAGATTTATCATTTAATTTTACATTCACGGACCAGTCGGCTTCATGCGTAGGCGTAGAATATACTGCACCGATGAAAAAACAATCTTTGTCATCTGTATCTAAGTCATGCGACTAGTGTACTGTATGTATACGTGGCTTACACTGGCTACTTTGTGGTTTACTTCGACACATATTGGAAAAATGATTCAGTTTTTTACATTTATGGCAAGATTTACCATAGGCAGGACATTGTTGGTTAAATTTGTGAGTCTTTCCACATTTACCACATGCACTAGTAGACACATACTTATCAGGACCATTTTTGTTAAGATTTTTATTTGGGTATTTTCTATTTGGTTTCTTCACTAAAGCTATTGTGGCTTCTTCTGTAGTTATTTGTTTTATTTGTGTTGTACTGGCTTCAGCAGCGCGGCAAATGCCAATAGCTTTCTTTAATGATAGGTCACTCTCACGAAGTAATCTGGCTCTAACTGTATCTGAGATAATACCACAAACAATTCTGTCTCTAATCAATGAATCATTTAATTCGCCAAATTCACAACTCTTTGACTTCACCCTTAAATCAGTGACAAATGCGTCGACAGGTTCACCCTCATTTTGGACTCTAGTATTAAAAATATGTCTCTCGTAGGTCATATTTTAGCGGGGGTTGCAATAATTTTCAAACCTCTGATAAATAGCATTCAATTCTTCCTTATCGTCTGGTTTTTCCCACTCGAAGGTATTATAGATTTCTACTGAGTCCGGACCAATAACATGTAAAAGAGTCATTGCCTTTATTTTTTCGGGCTTAATCTGTATTCCAGAGGCAAACAAATAAATTTCGAACGCTTGTTTAAATTTTCGCCAATATTCTGCGAGATTCCCAATCAAGGCCAAGGGCGATGGAGGCGGGAGTTGATCCATTACTATTTCTCTGTTTCGTATATTAATTTATATCATTTCTTCTATTGCTTCTCATATATCTTCCTCCGTAAGTTCTTCCAAATATCTGACACCATGTGATGATAGTATTCGTACTATTTGATTTTATAAATTCAATAATAAAGACCTCGCCACGATATAGCCTTAGCTGCTGATGTGGCGTTAAGCAACAATAAATAAATAAATAATAAAGACAACAGATTTAACGATGACTTGTTTATGTAATTGAGTGTGACGTTCGACTTGATCGAAACAGGGTTACACCGAACTCGATAATAACCGGAGTAGTGTGTTCCATTACTAAGGTGTATACACCACATAACAATATCATAACAGCTAGGACCTTTGTTGGGCAGTCAGCTTTGTTGGCTGGGACAGAGTAAATTTCTGCCACGGCTTGAATCTCTTTAGCTGGAGACCCAGTAGATAGCGGAGATGGCATAGAAAAAGAGTTTCTGAACATCTCTGCTATTTGGTCATCTTTGGCCTTCAACGTTTCCCTCATCTCAGCATCTTTGGCCTTTAATTCTTCCCTTAGCTCAGCAATCTGTGCTATTAATTCCCCTAACTGCCTTAAGTATGATTCATTAATCCCCTCCAACTCCTTATTCATTTGCCCCCCCCCCCCGAACTTTTATTAAGACTGCCAGCATTAACCTTATTTCCCGTAGATTCTCTCTTGCAGCTTTCTCTCTCTCTCCTTTTTATTTTTTCTTTCTTTTCCTCTCTTTTCTTTTCCTGAATGCTAAGGGTGGATGACTTCATATATTGCGACGTTTTTATTTCCTGGGTGATTTAATATTAGTGCTAATGTGTTTATGTGTTTGGCTCTTTTTAATTTTCCAGAATATGATAGTAAACACTTTCCTGGAAAAACTGATGAAAATCATAAGTTGTTGACTAATTGACAATAAGGTGCTAATTGACCAGTAACCAGAACCAGAACAATTATTGACAATCAGTCAGTCCCAATTTATACTACAAGAAACCGTAACCGCCCTCTCACCCCTTCTGTCTTCATGTGAGGCAATGGGAAAGCTAGGTCTATGTGATGCAAGTAAAATAAAATAAAGTTGACCGGGTCGCAAGGGATTTTGAAATCCCACATCGTCCCTGCGCGCCTTCGGTGCGCTAAAACCTTTCATTCATTCATTCTTTCATTCATCGCAACCGATTTGTGAAACAGAGAGTGAAATTGGGAGGGCGCACAGGAGAGAGAGAGAGAGAGAGAGAGAGGGGGGGGGGGGAATGTGAACATGTAACTACTTACCACGGACATTTAACATAATCTTATGTGAAATAATCTTATTATACTCTTACTCTTGTACTTTACTCCACCATATAAATGGAAAAAAGTAATGAAAGAAAATCTATCAATCAAATCTACACCCCACAAATCTCCTCATAATCATAAAAGAACCAAGATAATCAGCCCGCCTAGCTGTGTCAACACAATGAAAGCCAATTAAGATAACACGGCAACGAGTCAGCTACACTTTCAAGTGTGTGTGAAAGAGAAAATGTCTTTTAACATCCTAAAATGACATTGTACAAACTTCTCTTTTGGCATATATATTTCGTATCATCCCTTGAGTATACTTTCCAAATTTCATAGAAAACAACCAACAAATAAATGAGAAAATGATAATTTAATTCCCGACTACACTTTTTCTCCAACACAGACTACACATTTTAGATATCTCGTATGTCGTATCTCGTATGTCATATCTCGTATCTCGTATGTCGTATCTCGTATGTCGAATGTCATATCTAGTATGTCGGTTCGTGTCCCGTATCTCGTATCTCGAATGTCGGTCCAGGATTTCCATAGTGAACCGCTTTTTTTACCTTGGTTTAAGGCATTTTAATCATCAAGGCGTTGTACGTCCTTGACACCTTGCTTCCACTTGGCAGTTGGGATGTCTTTCCAGATCATAAATACAATATGGATGCACGTTTAAACGAGTTTTGTTAAAGCATGTGATCTTTCGATCAAAAGTACAATACACTGACCGATACCTTATCATTTCATATCTTAAAGTCACCAAATGGCTGTTTATGGAGGTATCAGCTAATTTTGGACAAGGAATACCTTCGAAGTTTTATCATTAATAGAGTACACTTGTGGCATAATATATTTTATGGTGATTGTTGAGTTACAAAATTTAACAATTACCTCAGGCAGATGGCCAGTCTTTGCTCGGCTGAAATTGGCTTCTAAATCGTGTCGAGCGTTTTGTAATGTGGGGGCCAATTATTCCCAGAATGTCGTTGAACTGTTGTTTGGGCATTCTAAAGTATTTGTGAAATTTTCCTCCATCAAATTTCACTTCTTGTATCAGACGATGAAACTCCCAGTATATATTCGGCCCGTTTTGCATTTATGGGATGAATCCAATTGCGCTTTGTTTTTTCGCCGCCGGCGAAGGAGTAAAGACAGTAGTAATACTTCCTCCTCAGAAACACTATCACTTTCATCTTCATTCAATATATTATAAGAGCGATCTTCACCAAGGTCAGCAGCAGCCATTGTGGTTGACAATATTTACCCTCGGACACGACCGTTAATCGACGAATTTTTCCGCTCTGATTCGGAAGCAGTGTGATTCGACTTTTCGAATGCAGTGTGAAAGCGCACGACGCATCGCACGTAGTGTGAAAGGACCTTAAGGAGCCATATAGGTGGTAGGAACCATGCAAGAGCTAGAGGCCATAAAGGTTATAATACAGGAGTCATAAAGGAGCTCATAGTTATGGTCTCGATAGGATATAGGAGTATAATAGGACCTGGGAGGCATAAATGCCATGGTGAAAGAGATGGGAGCTATAAGAGCTATGGTCTATGTCATATAGGAGCTAGGATCCATAATCTAGCTTATAAATTGGAAACCAAATAGCCACATAGGACCTAGAAGTTGAATTGAATTTGAATTGAAATTTTATTCCGCAGCATACAGATATACAATGTGAGACAAATAAAACAAATTATAAAGTGAGTGTACACTGCATGGAGATGGCATAGCCTGAGAGGCTGTCTTCCTGCCATCCCACACAATTTTCTTTTTCTTGACATCATTGCCTTTTTATTGTTGTCTTCATGGATTCAAATTGAGTGGAACGTTTCCAATGCACAGACCGGAAACAAATAAGTTATTACTTTAATGTACATTCTAAAATCGGCGGGGTCAAGAACTAAACGAAATCACCTGGGTTGGGCAAACATGAACCCATTTGGCCAATCACCAGAAAGGAGAACAGAAAGCAAACCCGGTTATCCTTCTTGAGGACCTAACAGACCTCAGAGTGTAGTATTTTTGGTAAGATCTCTTTAAGTTGATATACAGTCGGGACAAAATGGATTGGTACAAGTGATTATGGAAGAGTATGAATCTAAAATTGTATCGATTATTTTCTTTTTGAATAAGGGCCCACTGTATTGCTGTATTTCAGGGTTTAAATCATTCCATACCTATGGAAAAGAATGTAACGGTGGGTCCGCCGAGAAACGCGTTCTCGGTTTGTTTGTACGTATATATTCCCAGCTTGCTTGGTTTCCATTCCAGAAGGATTTCTGTAAATTTCAAAAGTACCGTCAAAAGACACTGGTAATCTATCATGATACCAATCAAACATGAACATGAAGTTGTGTAGGTGGTATGAGCCATATATGGACTAGGAACCATAAAAGCTTATAATTTAAGAGCTATACAGGATGTTAGAGTCATTACAGTTGTAGTTTAGAAGCAGTCTATGAGCTTGGGTCATGCAGGAGCTTGAAGCCGTATATGTAGTACGGCCTAAATAGGACCCAGGTGCCCCAAAGCTTGTAATCTAGGCTATGACCTTAGAGAGAACATGAGCTGGGGTAGGTATAATATGCTACCAGCGGGCAGTAGAGGGTGGGCCTCGTGGAGAATATATGCCAGATAAACAGATTTTGGTATGGTTTTGGAGTCAATATGGGTAATTGTAGGCACATAAAGCAGGGTCTAGGAGCCATATCAGAGCTAAGAATCATATAGGTGGGGTCATATAGGAGCTAGGAGCTATAAAAGCTGTGATCTTTCTGCCAAATAGTAGCTATGAGCCATATGGAATTTGGAGACAAATAAGTGTTAGGGGCCTATATGAGCTAGGAGCCATATAGGAGCTAGAAGTTGTGTAGGTGGTAGTAGGAACCATATAATAGCTGGTAGCCAGAAAGCTTATAATCTAAATCTAAGAGCTATATAGGAGGTGCAGCCATAAAAGTTGTGGTCTTGGTTAGATAGAACACGAATTTGAGTAGGCAGAATAGGTTACAGTGAGTAGTAGAAAATAAGGGCTAGTTGGAAACTAGGATTAGTGTAGTTTATGAGCCAAATAGGAGCTATAAGTTGTATAGGAGCTTGGGGCCATATAGGTGATGTGGGTCATGTAGTAGTAGGTGCCATAAAGCTTATAATCAGGAAGCTATAAAGATGCTATAGCCACAAAGGCACACCGGTTTCCCCCACCTATAAACCGGTCATACTAAATGCCGGGGGATACCGAGGTGAAGGAAAATATGGGTGGGAATCGGGTTGAAAACTATGAAAAGGGCATGGGGTTGTGTATTTTGAGTATAAAAATAGATCCAAGCAGTATATGTGTTGGTTTTAATGCCATATTTGAGAATTATGGGCGCTAAAATAATAGCGTTCGATGAAAAATCTTCCCCTCGGTATTTAGTAGGTAGCTTGGTAATTAGTATTTACAGCGACTGCATCTCGGTAAGCGACAGTGTGAACTGTTAATCACATTGTGACTTGTTAATGAGTTTTCTTTGTGGCTGACGGCAATTGCAATCAAAGCCTGCTTTCCAAACTCAACACACATATTATGTACCAGGCATTTGAAGGAGAATGCTCTCCACTCTCTTCATAAGATACACGACAAAGAAACCGGAAATGACATGATCAACACCATTTTCAGATCAGATACATGGCTTCTCATGACTGAGGACCCTGTTCTATACGAAGAAATTTCAACTGACCTATCAACGCTTTACAGGGACAGCAAGTATTTGGCATTGACATTTTTACCTAAACTAAAATCCAAAGTATTCGAACCAAGACAGACACATACTGACATCACAATGTTATAGACAAATAGCATCAGACAGAGAGAGAGAGAGAGAGAGAGAGAGAGAGGAGAGAGAGAGAGAGAGAGAGAATAATATTATAAAAATTGGAAAATGAATGGAGAATTTTGAAATTGCTACTGTAACAGGTGGGTGGGGTGAAAGACTCCCCAAGGGCTAGAACCCTATTTGGAATATCCCTGTTAATCTGCAGTTTCGTGAGGACCTGGTTCAACCTTCCAAAGATGGAATAAATGCACACTGTATGCCAGAGATCACACAAACTTGTTGGTTGTAATAGATAAATCAGCCATTTTAAATTTAACCATGGTTTATTGAAAACAAACAAAAACTCAATGGGATGAAATGAATATGAATGATAAAACCACGGACCCTTTTACTCGAGGTTTGGAAAGCTTTTGCCTTAATTCAACATGAGAGGGGCTAAAATTAATAGCGCCAAATCGGGAGGGTCGTCGAACCTGTATGCTTTAAAAATAAAGCATAAATAAATGCACCTGACTGCAGTGGGCGCCACAACCGGAGCAAGTCACACAGTGATGCGACTCACACCAGAGGATGCGCCCCTTTCAAATGAGTGCAATTAGAATTACTCCCAGAGTGACTCCAATGAACCCTTTTACGGGTAGATAATGCCCCCTATACTAAGCTTGTTAAAGGTAGCAGGCGCAGCTAAATCAAAGCTTTAATGCCAAGAAGGGTGTCTTTGCTGAGAAAATACGGCCTTATATAGGCAATTAGAGAAGAAACATCTGAATACTGTTCGATCCCTCGTTTTGGAAATAACCAACGAGAGAACAACAAAGAACCAATGAGATACGTTGGCTCAAACACACGAAGACCAGCGGAAGTGCCGAAATACCACAAGGAATGTTTACAACGGTGAAGTGAGCTAGTAAACAAAATATTTTGGGTAACTATTAATAAACTAAATGCAATTCCACTACACTCCCCCCTCCTTAAAAGACAAATGTTCCCATTTGTTATAACAAACATAGTCCATGGTTCCCAAAAATAAGTACCCTTGCTTATAGATTATTAATGGAGTGGCTGGAGCTTATATGAAGTTAAAGGGGCCTTTCCCCACAGTACACCACCACCCTTCCCAATCGGACAAATGCCCGATTGGAAACGGAAGTGGTACACGGAGGAGGAAGGTTACCATAAACCACCCATTACCAAAAAGAAAGGTATAACAATTATGAGTAATTACCTCTCTCCTTGGCACACCATCACCACTCCCAGTGACCCCAAAAAACGTCATTGGAATTGGCAGTGATATGCAAGGGAGGAAGGCATATGATTCAACACAAAAATAATGAACATGATGATGATGATGATTTACATTTTCTTAAACTTTATAAAGTTCTTTCCTCTGCTTTCTCTTCAACACTAGTCTGAAGATACTGCTGAATTCTGCCATTTTCTCTTCATCTGTCTCACACACGAAGTCCTCCCTGATCCATGAACAGTCACAATAACCTCGTCACAACGGGCAATTGGATTTAGAGTCCTCTCTAAAAGCGGCGTTGTCTGGGAAACATTTGCCATTCTATGTCGCTCTGCTGCCACCTGGTCTCTGAACTGCATTCGACATGTAGACACAGCATAGGATGGCATGAGTACAGCTCCTGGGTCTATAGACTGGTGGTTGGTCTGAGACTTCCCCTCCAACTTTTCCACCGTCTCCTTTGCTAGCTGCTTGTCCACGTTATGTTGCATCCAGAGATGCCTGTGTAGCTGGTTTCATCGAACATGGCAAAAGCTACACAGTTCACAATGGAACTTTACTATAAACTGAAATCTGTGTCGACTATCCCAATGTTTCTTCAACTGCCCAAAACTCATGAAGATAGGGGTTTGGCACTCTATCACGTTACATCTCATTCCCTCTTGTGGAAACACTGGACGAAGATCCACATCTAACTCATCCAACTCTTGCTGAGAAACACCCAATTCAACTTCGTCCTCCATTACTGAAAAATATGAAAGATATATGGATTTTCAGCAAGAACAGCAAGTTATATTGCTTTTAAGCTTGCTTTTATGAGTAAACAGATCCAATTCTACATATTGAGTTTTCCCATAGCAACAGTATTCCCAAGCTCCAGCCTGTTCCAGCTGCAATTCGGAAACAACATCCGTCTCTTACAATGCCACAAAGATAAATTTAGAAGATATTATGGGGAGTAAACATCTCTTTGTTTAATAATTCATCCCCTTTTGGTTCGTTTTGGGCTTTCTAGTGGAAAACTAGTACTTTCTTGTTCTCAAGTACTTTTATTATTGTTAACCCTTTGATCAGATACTGCTTCCTGAATATCATGTTCACAATAAACTTCATCGAATTCAGACAGTTCAGATTGAACTTTTTCATCTATGGGTGACCAGCTCAATGGTGGATTCTTTCCAGTGTATGGTTTAAGATGGTCAACATGCACTATGGTGGGGTTTTCAACTTGGGCTTTCTGTATTTCATAATTGACTGATGTCAATTTATTTAATATTAGATAAGGTCCTATCCAGCCTTGACATAATTCATTTACAAGGGCTGGAGGATACCATCTCCACACCCAATCACCACGGGCAAATTCCCGGGGTTTGAGCCCACGATCATAATACTTTTTCTGATGACATGCTGCTTTCTTAAGATTTCTGAATGTAAATTCAAAATTGTTCCTCATAGCATTCTGAATCCAATGAACATAATGAACAGGACACGTTTCACGCTAATAAGACAGTGGATTCCCTTACCATCAAGTCTAGTGGACAGTTAATCTCTCTTCCCAACATTATTAAATTTGGACTACAATTTGTGCTTTGATGGGTTGTGGAGCGATAGGCCATCATTACATATGGAAGGTGGTCATCCCAATCAGTCTGATTTTCATTGACAAAAACAGAGAGCATCTGTATTAGAGTCCTGTTAAAACGCTTTACTAGTCCATCAGATTGAGGCTGTAAGGAGATGTTTTTGTTTTTTCTATTCCCAACTTTTTGCACATTGCAAGGAAGAGTTCAGATTCGAATTCTCTCCCTTGACCTGTATGAATTACTGAAGGAACACCAATGCATACAAATAGTTCAGAGACTATTTTGTCAGCCACAGTAAAGGCTTTATGATTTGGGACTGCATAAGCCTCAGTCCACTTAGAAAAATAGTCTCCAACAACTATTATGTAGTCATTACTATTTCTGGTAATAGGAAGGCCACCTGGTATGTCAATTGCAATTCATTGCATTGGTGAGGAGGCTATATCCTGTCGTAAAGGAGATTTGCCTTTGCCAGCGCCGGGTTTGCGCTTTGCACAAAGGTCACGCTCAGAACACCACCTCCTGACATCTTTTCCCATTCCTATCCAATAAAACCTTGTTCTTACAGCCTCAATAGTTTTATGACGGCCCAAATGGCCTGATGTCCTTTGGTTGTGAAGAAATGTCAAAATTTTATCCCTTAAACTTATTGGTGCTAAAATTTGTTTGTAGGGGTTTTCTTGGGGGTCTGTTTCACAATTTCTAACTAAAAGACCATTCTCCAAATGCAAAACCTCTCAGCTTTGACAGAGAACCCTGACTTCATGCCCAACCTCAGTTAAATTTGCTTTGGTGGGTTTTTCAGGATATGGTTGTTTCAACAGAATGAACTGTTTTAATACTGGATCTTCAGACTGCCATTCTATCAAAGAATTTAATGTCCAAGATTCAACCCAATTTGAAATATTTTCCTGTGCAAAGTTCTTGTCCAACTCTGACACACTTGCAGTATTATTAATGCTGCAAGATATGTCAGTTGGCAAATTCTCAGCTATTGACTCTATTTTCAAAACACTTTCTGCTTTACAAGAGGGACAATCATCTCGTTTACACCTTTTCTATCTTGAATTTCATAGTCGAACGTGTCTATAATAGAAATCCACCTTGCAAGCATTCCCTCTGGCTCCTTAAAATTTTTAAGCCAGACTAGGGAGGCATGGTCAGTTCGAATCAAGAACTTTTGCCCCCAAAGATAATGTTTAAAATGTTTTAAAAATGTAACTACTGCCAATAGTTCCTTGTAAGTTGCACAGTAATTCCTTTGTTATTTATTGAGTGTATAACTACCATAAGCAATGACTTTTTCTTCACCATTTTGATTCTGTGATAACACAGCACCTAATCCTGTTAAGCTAGCGTCGGTATCTAGTATAAACTTATCATTACATCTAGGGTAGGTAAGAATTGGGGCACTTGTAAGAAGTGTTTTCAGTTTCACAAAAGCACTTTCACAATTGTCATCCCATTTAAAGCTAACATGTTTTCTTAATAATTGGTTGAGTGGAGATGCTACAGTAGAGAAATCTGGTATATATCTGCGATAATATCCAGCACAATCTAGAAAACTCCTAACTTCTGAAACAGAACTAGGGGCTGGCCATTCTTGGACAGCCTCAACCTTCTTAGGATCACACCTAATTCCTTTGTCTGAAACAACATGACCCAAATATGAAAATTCAGAAGCAAATAATTTACATTTCTTGGGTTTTAGTTTCAAGTTGGCTTTTCTAAAGCATTGAAAAACAGCTTTAAGATTTCCGAAGCCACTTCAAAAGTTGTCCCAAACACTATGACATCATCGAGATAGCACAAACATCTAGACCACTGGAGGCCTCCTAAAACCAATTCCATAAGCCTTGAAAATGTGGCCGGGGCATTACAGAGCCCAAAACTCATAACATTGAATTGAGACAGCCTGTTGTGTGTCACAAAAGCTGTTTTAGGCTTATCACTTTCAGCCATACCAACTTGCCAGTATCCACTGGCTAAATCCAAAGTGCTAAACCATTGAGCATTTCCTAATGTATCCAACACATCATCAATTCTTTTCAAAGGAAATGCATCTTTTTTAGTTAACGAATTGAGCTTCCGATAGTCTATACAAAAACGTACTGAACCATCCTTATGAGACACTAAAACCACAGGGGAAGACCATGGACTACTACTTGATTCAACAATACCATTTTCAAGCATTTTCTGAACTTCCTCATCAATTATCTCCCTTTTTGCTGGGGCAGCTCTCCTTGGGGGAAACTTAATTGGCTTCTCACTGCCTGTATCAATCGTATGTTCTACCAAATTTGTCCTACCAAATTTACAATCGGGCGAAACAAAAACATCCTGATATTCTACAAGTAATTCTTCCACTTTCTTCAATTGTTGAGATGATAACCTTTGGGGTAAACCATCTAACAAACAATCTAAATGATCAGGAAACACAGTAGAACCTTTATTTGCTATAGAAGTTTCCTCTTTAATAATTTCCACAACTGGTGATATACTTGCAACCACAGAATTTCCATTTATTTTAATTTTCTTTTTTGAAATATTAATGAGGGACATCCAAACAGCACTGTCATTGGTATTTACAATACCTTGAGCCATCATTAAACCTTTTTGTTTCACCAAAGAAGTTGGTTCCACAAGTCCCTCGGGAAGGTCAAAAGAACCATCCACAAATCCACCAACCAAACACTCAGTGTCAGGAAGTATGGTAATGGATTCTTGAAGTCTTATATGAGCACACTGTTCACCAGCTAATGGAAACAAATGAAAATCAGTTTTATCTAACCTCAGTTTCCGCTCTTCAAAATGAAGTTCTGCTTTATGCTTTGTAAGAAAATCAATTCCGAGAACTCCAGAAAAATGATCTAGTTCTGCAATAATAACTTTTTGCTCAAAACTATAGTTGCCAATTTTGAAGTTCATTGTGGTTTTTCCCAAAACTGGGAGATTGCTGCCAGAGGCAGTTTTCAGCTCAACGGATACATTTTCTAAATCAGGTTCAATAAAACCTTTCAGAGTAGAAAATATATCCTTTGAAACCAAAGTTACACAAGAGCCCAAGTCTACTAAAAAGTTAAGGGGTTTCCCATCAATATGAACTTTTAAATAGAGGCAGCTCCTTTGTACAGCAGATAAGTAAAATTCTTTGCCCTAATTCTTTATTCAAATTATCAGTAGTCAAGGTCAAGTTTTTGGGCTCAAACTCGGCCGTCACTACTTTCCCTGATCCTTTTTGTGTTCTGCTTCAGTCTTATTATTACCCTTTTGAGAGCATTTATGACCAGGTTTCCAATCCTGCTGACATTTAAAGCATTTATTTGATTTTTTTTCTCAACTTCCCGTTTATCTAAAACTACACTTTCTACAATCTGACCCAATCTTTTAATTTCTTCTCTAAGTATTTCTACTATATCCTGACTTAAAGATGGCTTTTCTTCATTTTCAAGCTTAGCCTTTCTTGTAACTGCAGATACAACAGCCTCCTGATCATTAGGCTTTTTAATTACTGACTGACAACCACTAAAGGCCTCAAACTCTACAGCAAATGTAATTGCTTCATCAAGAGTCTGTGGCCTATTAAATTGAACGTGCTTCCAAATCTCATATGAGCAAAGACCATGAATAAACTGATCAATAGCAATTGATTCCCTTGCAGAATTTGGAAGGGTAGGGAAAGCTGAATTAGCCAATCGATGGAGAGCATGTCCAAAATCTGTAGAAGACTCACCAAGAGAACATTTCCTGTTCCGAAATTCCAATCGATATGCAACCTATCGACCAGGGGGTCTGAACCTATGAAGAAATGCAGTTCGAATTTCTGAATAACAGGTAACCTGGCTGAGGGTCAAATCACTCGAAATCTTTTGGGCAGGACCCTTGAGACACAGCATAAGTTGTTGTGCCTTTTCACTATCATCCCATCAATTCCAAAGAGCTACCTGTTCGAAATGTACAAGATAGTCTTGAAAATCAGAACTCCCATCCTAAGACTGGGGTTCTTTTTTCTCTCTTGACAACGTCCTTTCCCTATTCAAGTCACCTTGACCAACAAAATGAGACCTTGACCTTTGTATTGGTGGTAATGTTTGTCCAAAACCTATCTCATCATGAGGATTTAATGGAACAGAACTATAGCGTTCTTTAGGAAATTCGAAATTATGTGCCCATGCAACAGGAGTACTACCAGATAAATAGGGTACTTTAACTTGGGTCCCAGGACCTAACTGTTGAGTACTATTTGAGTGCAAAGCTGAAGGGTGTGCTCCTTTTCCAGAATCATTATCAAACTTGAACCAATTATCCCCAGGCAAATCACCAGGTAACTCATCTCTGTGAACGGAATGTGTTCCTTGAACTGTTGACAAATTCTTTTGAGAACCAAAAGTAGTTTGTGATGGATTATGCCTAAAATGATCAACTGTTATTAACTTCTTTCTAATGTCATGAGCAGTTTGTGGTGTGGGAAACCCAAATAAATCTACAGGTGATGAATGCTTCCCACAGGAATACTGCAATGGGTCTGACAAATTTCTACATCTAATGTTCTGTTGCTTCGGGGGCAACTCCCACCTTTCAGAAACCAAATTGGGCTCATGATTACCAGAAGAAGCATCAGTCCTCTCCACATAATTTGTTTGAAATTTAGTTTAATGTATTATCCCTGGGTCTATTCCAGCATGACCTTTAATGCCAGACACGGGTGTTGGACCCCATTCTCCATAATAGCTAGAACTGTGGTGTGGTACTTCCGATCTTTTATTAAGCATAACATTCTTTACATGACCTGTCTCCAGTCCCCTATTGAACATTTGATTGGGTTGTGCTAACAAATCTTCCCCGGGATGGGGATTTTCAAAGACAGTATTTTGCCCAACTGTATCAGCCAAAGAAGTGTTCTGAGACATGTGTTGTAAGTTACCAATGTAATCAAACTCATGAGGAGTGTGTCTTAGGCCACTTTTGAATACAGTGGGACTTAGTACAACATACTCCCGAGGTTCATTTTCCATCTCATCAAAGGGTACTTTAACTTTAGTTCTTGGAGAATCATCAATAAAATGTACAAATGGTTTGCTGGTTGATTTGGGTTTTTCATCAAACTTAGTCGGACTTTCCCCAACTATGCTATGCCAACTCTCAGTCCTATAGGGTAACGTTAAATACCTAGTGGAATCCAATCTATCTGTTTCATTCACATGATAACCCCGCCCCAACATTTGGTCATTTATATCCACTTGAACATTGGGAGGTTCAAAACCATATGTATGATCAGAAGAGAAGAACCTTCGAGACTCAACTGAACTCTGTATTCTTGGTAAATCTCCAAACCTTGATCTGTATTCAGTCATAAAATGACTTTGCCTCAAATCCTCGGATGTACCAACATTGTGACCTTCCACTTTACCCGCAGTGGTATATCTAGGTTCACTTTGCATACTAAGGCCTCGGAATTGTGTTTCCAAAACATTTACCTGTGCAGACATTCGGGGAGAAACTCTTGTATTGGTGACCATACAATCCCCAGTTAGTGAAGCTTGCCTATCACCTCTAAAAGCTCTATTTCCCCAAGAATTAAACAAGTCATCTTGACTGCCAAAATTTCCTTGATATTGTTCAGAACATTGCTCCATACTTTTGAATGCTATAATAACCAGATCCTGGTAGCCTCGCCAATTTGTAACAGGTTGGTGGGGTGAAAGACTCCCCAAGGGTTAGAACCCTGGTTGGAATATCCCTGTTAATCTGCAGTTTCGTGAGGACCTGGTTCAACCTTCCAAAGATGGAATAAATGCACACTGTATGCCAGAGATCACACAAACTTGTTGGTTGTAATAGATAAATCAGCCATTTTAAATTTAATTGTGGTTTATTGAAAACAAACAAAAACTCAATGGGATGAAATGAATATGAATGATAAAACCACGGACCCTTTTACTCGAGATTTGGAAAGCTTTTGCCTTAATTCAACATGAGAGGGGCAAAAATTAATAGCGCCAATTCGGGAGGGACCTCGAACCTGTATGCTTTAAAAATAAAGCATAAATAAATGCACTTGACTGCAGTGGGCGCCACAACCAGAGCAAGTCACACAGTGATGCGACTCACACCAGAGGATGTGCCCCTTTCAAACGAGTGCAATTAGAATTACTCCCAGAGTGACTCCAATGAACCCTTTTACGGGTAGATAGTTCCCCCTCTACTAACCTTGTTAAAGGTAGGAGGCACAGCTAAATCAAAGCTTTAATGCCAAGAAGGGTGTCTTTACTGAGAAAATACGGCCTTATATAGGCGATTAGAGAAGAAACATCTGAATACTATTTGATCCCTCGTTTTGGAAATAACCAACGAGAGAACAGAAGAAGGGTTGTTGGAAAGAACCAATGAGATACGTTGGCTCAAACACATGAAGACCAGCGGAAGTGCCGAAATACCACAAGGAATGTTTACAACGGTGAAGTGAACTAGTAAACAAAATATTTTGGGTAACAATTAATAAACTAAACGCAATTCCGCTACACTACATTTGACTTGACAGACTTGAAGACATTGTTATGGATCAATATCGTTACAAAAGGAATTAATAGCGAGCGAAAGGGTCCGCAGGGTCGTGTGCAAGCGAGCCGAAGGATCGCTTGCTTCGCAAGCTATTAGGCAACACGTATGTACCGTTTGTATGAACTCAAAGCCAACCTAATCTCAAAGGCATCGACTTCAAAATTTTTCAATGGAAATGGTACACAAGGATGCAGACATGTTAGCGCATAGCGGAAATTGACATTCGCAATTGAAGAAATGATTTATTTATCGAAGAACGATACTGCATTTTGGCAGTATATTTATGTGGCTACTAATGGTTGGTAATAGTAACAATAAATGCTACACGCTATTTGTGAAAAAATAAAAATGACGCAGCAATTTCCATAAGTCCTCGGATAACTTCCGGAAAACAACGATGCCATAAATGTATCCTCCAATCAAAGCAATGATAAAATTATCTTTCAATCAGAGCACTGGAAAATAATATCTTCCAATCAAAACACAGATAAAAATAGTTATCTCCAAATAGACAAAACACGTTGTCTGCTAATTACAAATATTGGGAAGAGCCACTTGGTCTGCTTCAGGCACAGTTTTTCAAAAGAAAAAAAAATATATAGGGCCTACAATTTTATTTCGTAATAACTTGTACATTTGCAGTTTTCGCTCGCTTTTAGGTTTGCCTAAATTTCATATTATTTTCAGAAGTGATTTTTCATTTGCCAACGAAGCAAAAAAAAAAACCTTGCTGTTAAATAGGAGACGTGGTCAGCATTAACGGCTGACCAACGGGATCGGCGAATTAATAAAAGGTTACTGACTTACGTTTCCGACAATTCTAAAAATCAAACTTCAACTGACGGACGTTTGACTACATCTAAAATGGCGGCAGTTGCAAAAAAAAAATGGTGGTCACTAAAAGAGGTAGTCCGAGTCGGAAAAAAGCCAAGTTGAAACCAATTTCTTGGTATTAATCTCTTAAATTAAAAGATACAAATGTAATTTTTAGATGTGTTGTGTCTATTTGGATGGAAAAACATTTACATTTACTACAACTTTTTGGGAAACCCTACAGTTCTAAAATGATGTGCATAATAAGGCTAGGGGGTAGTTCTAACTAGGATCCTCTGGTCATTACCTCACTCCGACTTCCATTCAGGTTTAACTTGACTTTCTCAGGCATTGCGGTTCTATTAGCGCTCTGTCAGAAATGATTAACAGGGCCCTGCCTTATTAGTGTCACTCGACTTCGTCTCAGGCCGCCAATGAGCCCCCAGGCTGTTAATCACTTTTGTTGGGCCGCTAATGAATCGGAATACGTGAGAAAATCACATTATTATTGTATTAACACAGGAAACAACAGAAATCAATACTGTAAGTGTTTTTGATGGTATAGTTGAATGTAATACTTAAAAATGTACAATTTAATGATGTTTCAAATAGTATTGATTTCTGTGGTTTCTTCTGTTAATACAATAATATGATTTTCTCTAACATTACGGTTCATTTGTGGCCCAACAGAAGTGATTAACAGTCTGAAGTCTTATATAGGCGGCCTGAGACGAAGTCGAGTGATGCTAATAAGGCACGGCCCTGTTAAGCTTTTCTAGCGGGCCGCTAATAGAACCGTAATGCCTGAGAAAGTCAAGTTAAACCTGAATGGAAGTGGGAGGTGGGGTAATTAATGACCAGAGGGTGCTAGTTAGAACTACCCCGCCCCTTCCCCAAGCCTTATTATGGACATCATATTAAAACTGGGGTTTACAAAAAAAGTCAAATTAAACCTGGATGGAAGTAGGATATTTTCATATAGAATTGATTTCTGTTGTTTCATGTGTTAATGTTTTTGTTCGTTCAAATGGTGTGTTTTATTTGTGTAAGCTGTTTTATATTTTTCTTTAATAAAAATATCTTTAAAAAAAACAAAACAATGTTTTACTCCATTTACTTCGTCGGTCCTGCAAGTACTGAGTTGATTAGATGTTAGGTCATTAATTGGTGCTAACAGCTCAGGAGCATGTACTGACTCGGACTCGGCTGTTGAACTACCACTTTTAGTGACTCGGAGATAAAAATTCGTCCGTAAATCACATATTTAAAAAAAAACAAAAAACTTTTAATTACAACTATTCTCCATTCAAATAGGCATAACATATCTAAAAATCACATGTGTATCTTTTAACTTAAGAGATTAATACTAAGAAACTGCCGGGGTTTTGACTCGTTTTTTTTTGACTACCACTTTTAGTGTCTCGGAGATAAAAATTTGTCCGTAAATCTGCGTAAATCACATATTTAAAAAAAAAGAAGTTAATTACAAGTATTCGTCATTCAAATAGACACAACATATCTAAAAATTACATTTGTGTCTTTTAATTTAAGAGATTAATACCAAGAAACCGGCTTCGACTCGGTTTTTTTTTGACTCGGAGTCGAACTACCTCTTTTAGTGACCATACAAAAAACCTGCTCAGGTAAAGAGGGTGAATGCCTTGAAAATAAAGTGTCAACAAAAAACCAAGGCAAAAATTAAAGCCGTTGACACTGAGCTGAAATAGCAAAAAATATACTATATATTCACATATACTAAATGCAAGTTGCAGCTTTGGGTGTATCGGGCACAGCAGAACGATACTTATCACAGTATGCCACAAAACCCTAATGATAATGACATAAAGCCAAGTTAGCCAACAATGGCAATTGGTAAAAGTTCTGCCTATCCAAAGCCGGGATAAAAGTTGATAGAAGTTTTATTTTTATCAAATATTACAGTGATCTGTCTTGTGATACCCATTTAGCACTTACGCGCTTCATCCAGACACCGAGGTAGCCTATTAATTACAAAGCTACCTACTAAATACTAAGGGGCAGTTTTCAGCGTCAGCTCTGTCTATATATCTTGCATTTACTCGAATAAATCAAGTGTTATATCACATATATTGCTTCAAAGGACTAAATTGACGGGAGCGGGACGTTTCGGCCCTTTACCAGTTCGGCCCCGGGACGTTTCGGCCCGGGACTTTTCAGCTTCGATATTTTTTTTGAAATTGGGGACGATAAGTTCTCAGGGAAAAACATCGAGGCCGAAACGACCCTTGGAAGGGAACGTTTCGGCCTCCATATTTGGAGAAATCCGTTACGAAAAGGTGCTGATTGGCAGTCTCCCAATTGACACCTCATAATAATATAAGAACACTATGGCCAGCCGCTGATTTGTCGCGGTTCTCGGGCGAGAAGGCCATGGATACCCCTGTTCTCCCAACTGCCTCCCTATTCCCACGCTTCTCCTCTCCTCCCAACACTCGGAGACGAACTGCTTGATGATATCCCTTGTCCCATTCTTCCCAATCTCTCCGATTAGCATATTAACCCTCTCCTTTGAGTCTCTAACCACATGTCCTTCATTCTTCCATCCCACTTCCCCATTATACTCCCAGTGAATCTCATTCTTTTAGGCTGATACTTTGGGCATTCTAGAAGAAAGTGTTCCAGTTACACATCTGGCACTCCCTTTCACCGTCTTTCCCAATTTTTCCCCTCAGCTCCAGGGATCGCGACCTCAGCTTTAACAACAGTGACCCCCCCCCCCCCCAAAGGTGCCATCAAGGTACTCTTCAAAACTTGGCTTCTCTTTATCACGCAGGCCACCCAAAGACCTCTTTGATTTGACCCCCCTCTCGCCAATTACGGTTACAATCCTCCATGACCCTTTCTCTGACGATTTTTTTTACCCTGGTTTGCCCCAACGTCCAGGGCCGAGATCTCCAATGAGTAGTTCTCTACTACCTCCCTCACTTGGACCATCCACCCCGTTTTGATATTTGAGTTGAAAATTCTCAGGAACATTGCTTTACACCATCGGCTGTCGGGGAGATTTACCAAATAATTAAGATAACCGAGCTTCAACAGGTCTATCCTGTCCTTGATCCTCATCCACCCAAGCTCACCCCTGATTGCTTCTAGCGCTGCGGCATTACTCGACCCCGTTATCCATCGGCCTGCATCGTTCTGCAGGATTTCCAAGCTCTTTACGGCCGCCTGGTTTAGGGGTACCACTTCCGTACCGTATGTTATACTTGGCAGACCCACCATTTCCCAAACGGTTTTCCCCACGAAAACCTTATTGAAACTGTTTCTCCCTATAAGTTTCATTTGGTTAAGGATTCGCTTCCCCTTCAGAATCAATTTATTTGTGTGGTTCTGGTAGATGCCTCTTCCTGTAATGTTTATATTTACCCCCCAAATACTCGTAATCACCTGTCTCTCCCACACTGAGAAGTTTGCTGCTCCCTTCCGGAATGTAGAACTCACCCACTCTCCACCTTCGAGTGGGGTCCACTTTGCGGCCCACAGGTATAATTTTGCTCTTGCTTTCATTAAGTTCGAGTCTCCATTTGCTCCCATATTTCCCAACAATTCCCAGAATTTTCGTTAGCCCCTCTTCGTTTTCTGACACTGGAACCATATCGTCTGCAAAAAATAGCCCTGGGATCTTCAAGTCCCCAACTGCTACCCCCTCCTCGCTACGCAGGAGTTCATCTCCTAAACCTTTGATGTACAATGCAAACAGGATCGGCGAAAGGATACACCCCTGTTTTAGGCCTATCTCCACAGGCACACGTTTCGTTGTAATGTTTCCCAGGCTAAGTTCACTCTGTACATCTTTATATAATGCTTTCATAATTCCAACAAACTCGCCTCCTAAGCCCATAGCCTCCAGCTTGCGCCACATACCTTCCCTCCATACTCTATCGTATGCCTTTTTGATATCCAAAAAGGCCATAAACATCTTTTTCTTTTTTGCTTTCGCGGATTCTATCATTTGGGATAGTGTGAAAAGATGGTCAGTAACTCTCCTTCCCTTCCTGAAGCCATTCTGGATTTCTCCCAAAAAACCCTTCTCCTCAATCACCTCTTCTAGTCTCCCATACAGGACTTTACAGAAAACCTTTCCAACATTGCCACTGACAGAGATCCCTCGATAGTTATCCAAAACGTCTTTTTCCCCCTTTTTGTGAATAAATGTCACTTTACTTTCTCTCCACTCCTTTAGGACCTCTTGATTTTCTATGGCTAGATTGAATAGGGCAGTTAGGCTTTTCACGAGTTCCTCTCCCCCTTTTTGATAGACTCGTTAGGAATTGTGGCGGATTTTCCATTGAATGGAACTTTGAATTAGCAAATCACTGACTATCGCTTCATTGCCGTGTTCTTCTGTAATTAATATCCGACTGGGTTCTCCACTTGTGTCGTTTTCCTGTACATCCCTACCAAAATGTAAATAAAAACTGCATGTTTGCAATATATTCATCAAACATCAGAAAACGAAAAAAAGGTATGTTTTGTAGGGATGCAGACCAGACCACAAAAAAATGGTACGTTCCGCGACCCAGGACCGTCATTAGGCTATTTTGGACCGGTATGCATATTACTATTGACATATCGACAATGACTGATATCAGACTATCAACCAACCCAATGCTCATAGGCGTACGGGCCGGGGGTGGAGTGGGGTTGCTTGGAGGGCTTGTGTCTATATAGGGCCTTAAGGGTTCAACTTGTTCTGTTTTTTTTTGTCTATAAGCACTCTCCCATAAATTGTAACAAGGCACATTCGTACGAACTAAATAATTTCTTGGTCGATCTTGATCACCGAAGTGTGAGAAATATTCTCTGACCGAGGCGAGTGGGTCCAGCCGAAGGTCACTGTTCTTTTGTTACATCACAATGTTCTTGGGTTTTTGTTCTCATTCTTCTGATTTCTTTGATGGATTTAATTTGAGGATTAAGACTGAAGTAAGTTAAATTGTCTTCTCTAAAGTTATTCAACTCGGGTGTTCAGACGGAGGTAAGTATGGGTGTTAAGGGAGGTCTGGGGGAGGTGAGTCGAGGGGTGCAGGTGGGGGAGAGTGAGGCTACGGAGGCGTGCAGACAGTGTAATATGAGGTATGGTGGTGGTCGGTCAATGGAGAGTAGTGGGGTATGTGCGAATTGCAGGGATATTTTACAGTTGTTAGAGAAGTGTGTTGGATTCGAGCGGGAGATTGCAGAGCTGTGAGGGAGGTTGGGGAGGGCCGGTGTATCTGGAGTTACCCCGCTGAAGGTTACCTACGATGGTGAGGTTGAAGGTGGGTGCAAGGTCGTTGTGGACTCAAGGAGGAAACTGGTAAGCAGGAAACGTGGGGGAATAATGCTTGATGTGGGGGGGGGGGTGTAACTGAGGAGGGGGTTCTAGTAGGAAAATTCGGAAGGTGGCGTCAGGTCAGGGCTGCGTCGAGTCCGGAAGCCAGAGTCGGCGTAAGGCTGCCAAGGTTGCTAGGCGGTGTTTAGAAAACAGGTTTAGTGTTTTAGACTCAGATACTCCTGGGGACGAGAGTGAGGGGAAAGGTGTGAGGGGTGAGATGATTGTTGATGATGATAGGCCAGACGGGGTAAGGAGGGCGGTCAAGAGAAAGAGGGGGCCAGGAGCTTGCAAAACGAGAGGAGGTGCAGATGATATAGGAACTGGGGCCAGAAGAAGAAAATTAGTTGTAGCCGGGAGCAGCATTGTACGAGGGATTGACAACGTAGTTTGTGGTCCTGATAGTTCCAATCGAACAGTCTTGTGCTTTCCGGGGACGAAAGTGGAGGATCTCAGGGACCGGGTAGATGGCATTGTGGCAGGGTCAGGACCGGAACCGGTAGTGGTGGTCTATGTGGGGACCAACAATATCTAATCAGGGAGAGAAGGTCAGTAAGTGGTGGAGTCGTATAGAGGCTTAGTCGGCAAACTGCTAAGTAGGAATGCAAGGGTAGTCGTATCCGGGGTCCTTCATGTCCTTGGAGGTGGGGACGAACGGAACTCAAGGATTTTGGCCCTAAATGAGGAGTTCCAGGACTACTGTGTTGATCTGGGAATGCCCTTTATCGACCATTGGGACACGTTTTGGGGCAATGGGAGCATGTACGGGCGTGACGGGCTGCATCTTAGCAGGGTGGGGAAACGGGTATTGGGGGATAAAATTCTCCAGGTAGCAGAGCCTTTTTGGAGAGGAGCTGGGTGGGAGGTCAGAGGCAAGTATAACTAGAGTGGACATAGGTGGGATAATCAAGAGTGAGGGGGGCAGAATACGTTTACCAGGACTAGCGCCAGAAAACAATGGGCCCAGTAGGCGGAAGCCAATGAGCCTAGGTACCCTGAAAGTGGGTTATAGCAACATCCAGAGTCTCCACCGGAAAGTAAGTGAAATTGCTACATTGATCGAGGCAGAGGAGTCTGATGTCATGGGCTTAAGCGAGACGTGGGTAAGACACGAGGAACGGGTAGACCAAGTAAGCGGGTGTGTGTGGATAGGTGTGGGGCGAACGGAAGGCCAGAAAAAGGGAGGAGGTGTAGGCGTGTACATTAAAGAGGATTTAAAACCGTCGCCGATCGCAGATCTGGAAGATATCATCACCTCGGCTGAGGTGTCAAAAGAAATTGGATGGGTAAAGATCAGTCTGAGAAACAAAAGTATTGCCCTTGGGATTGTGTACTGTGCGGTGGAGGGAAGTAAACCCGAGTGGAATGACTCGATATACTCAACACTAAGGTCCAATATCACTGAACTAGAAAACAGGGGCTCGGTATAATTCTGATGGGCGACTTTAATGGACACATAGGTGATAAGGAAGAAGGCATAGAGGGTGGGGACAAGAAAGTCAACAGGAATGGAAGGAAGCTGTTGAACTTCACAAATGAGCTCGGTCTGAAGATTCTGAACAGGGACGCTAGATGTAAGGGGAAATGGACCTGGGAGAGAAACGACAGAAAATCAATAATTGACTACATTCTCACAGATATGAATTTATGGAGGGAGGTGATAGGGGTAGAAGTGGACGATGAGGGGAAAATGGAGTTGGATAGTGATCACAGCTTCATACAGTGACGATGAGGGCCAAAAACCTAGAGAAAAGCAAAGGAAGCTTCAAGGTGGTTTGGGAACTCAAAAAGGATGCCGACTGGGCGAAGTTCGAAGAAAAACTGAAACCAAAGCTTGCAGCCGTACACAAGGGGGACAGTGTCCAGAAGATGGCCGACGCCATAGTTGCGAGCCTAGTGGAGGCAGGGAAGGAAAGTGTAGGAAAGATTATTTATTATTTATTTATTGGTGTTTAAGGTCACATACTTATGCACAATGGCTAATCGTGACCGTGACAGTTTTACGGGTGGAGGAAGCCGGAGTACCCGGAGAGAACCACCGAGCAACGACGAGCAGCTGTCAGCTCCCCAACATCGTAACTCTGAACTCTGCACCGCAGCACAAGCAGGGTTAGATTGGTTGAAGACATGCGCACCATCGACGTGCAATACGCCTCAGTACACAGCGTCATCGTGCCCCCATGTAGGCAATCGGGGTGAAGTGTCTTGCCCAAGGACACAACGCGGTTGCCGCAGGTGGGATTCGAACCGAGGACCTCTCGGCTTGCAGCCTGCACCTCTACCAACTGAGCCACCGCGCCCCCGTAGGAAAGATTAGGGTGCCAACACGGGAACTTGGGTACAGAGCGAACGAAGAACTGAAAAGGGCCATAAAGGTTAGAAAAGCTAAATGTGCTGCATACAGAAGAAGTAGAAAACTTAAGGGGGTGGAAAGCAATGAGGCCATGGTAGCAAAGGAAGAATACCAACCAGCACGAAATAAAGTAAACAAGATTAAAGACGACAACCGGAGAGTGCGAAATAACATTCTTATTAGGACGATAAGAACGATAGGGGGTCGAGTTCGAGCGTATTTTGGAAATGGGTGAACAAACGTAACAAAGGGAATAACCCACAGAGCATTAAAGTAGATGGCAGAGTTAAAGAAGAGCGAGATCAAATCGCATTAGAACTAGTCAAAAACTGGGAAAAGGTAAACGATAAGCGATGGGGCATGAGGAACCCACCAGAGTGTCCGAACCAGGTTGAGGAAAATCTATCGAACTTCGTGTGCAGCGAAATTAAAACCGAGGAGGTGCGAAAGGTGATCTCGAAATTAAGGAATGGAAAAGCGGGAGGGGTGGATGAAATTCCTAACGAGTTTATCAAAAATGGGGGAGAGGAACTCTTGGAAAGCCTAACTGCCCTATTCAATTTAGCCATAGAAAAACAAGAGGTCCCAAAGGAGTGGAGGGAAAGTAAAGTGACATTTATTCACAATAGGGGGAAAAAGACGTCTTGGATAACTATCGAGGGATCTCTGTTAGTAGCAACATTGGAAAAGTCTTTTGTAAAGTCATGTATGGGAGATTAGAGGAGGTGATCGAAGAGAATGTTTTTTTGGGTGAAATCCAGAATGGCTTCAGGAAGGGAAGGAGAGTCACTGACCATCTTTTCACGCTATCCCAAATGATAGAATCCGCGAAAGCAAAAAAGAAAAAGATGTTCATGGCCTTTTTGGGTGTTAAAAATGCATATGATAGAGTATGGAGGGAGGGTATGTGGCGCAAGCTGGAGGTTCTGGGCTTGGGGGCGAGTTTGTTGGGATTATGAAAGCATTATATAAAGATGTACAGAGTGAACTTAGCCTGGGAAACATTACAACAAAACGTGTGCCCATGGAGATAGGACTAAAACAGGGGTGTATCCTTTCGCCAATTCTTTTTGCATTGTACATCAAAGGTTTAGGAGATGAACTCCTGCATAGCGGCAAGGGAGTTGCAGTTGGTGACTTGAAGATCCCAGGGCTATTTTTTTTTGCGGACGATATGGTACTAGTGTCAGAAAGCGAAGGGGGGCTAGCGAAGATGCTGGGAATTGTTGGGAAATATGGGAGCAAATGGAGACTTGAACTTAATGAAAGCAAGAGCAAAGTTTTACCCGTGGGCCGCAAAGTGGACCCCACTCGAAGGTGGAGAGTGGGGGAGTTCTGCATTCCGGAAGGTAGCAGTAGACTTCTTAGTGTAGGAGAGACTAGTGACTATGAGTACCTGGGAGTAAATATAAACATCACAGGAAGAGGCATCTACCGAAACTACACAAATAAATTGATTCTGAAGGGGAAGCGAATCCTCAACCAAATGAAACTTATAGGGAGAAACAGTTTCAATAAGGTTTTCGTGGGAAAAACTATTTGGGAAATGGTGGGTCTGCCAAGTATAACATACGGTACGGAAGTTGTACCCCTAAACCACACAGCTGTTAAGAGCTTGGAAATCCTGCAGAACGATGCAGGCCGATGGATAACAGACTCGAGTAATGCCGCAGCGCTAGAAGCGATCAGGGGTGAGCTTGGGTGGATGAGGATCAAGGACAGGATAGACCTATTGAAACTCGGTTATCTTAATTATTTGGTAAATCGCCCCAATAGCCGGTGGTGTAAAGTAATGTTTCTGAGAATTTTCAACTCAAATATCAAGACGGGGTGGATGGTCCAAGTGAGGGAGCTAGTAGAAAACTACTCATTGGAGATCTCGGACCTTGACGTTGGGGCAAACCAGGGCAAAAAGATCGTCAGAGAAAGGGTCATGGAGGATTGTAACCGTAATTGGCGAGATGAGGTCAAATCAAAGAGATCTTTGGGTGGCCTGCGTGATAAAGAGAAGCCTGGTTTTGAAGAGTACCTTGGTGGCACCTTTGGGGGGTCACTGTTGTTCAAGCTGAGGTCGCGGTCCCTGGGTCTGAGGGGAAAAATTGGGAAAAACAGTGAAAAGGAGTGCCAGATGTGTAACTTGGGCGTGGTGGAGACCCTGGAACACTTTCTTATAGAATGCCCAAAATATCAGTCTAAAAGAACAAGATTCACGGGGAGTATAATGGGGAAGTGGGATGGGAGAATGAAGGACATGTGGTTAGGGGGCGACTCAAAGGAGAGGGTTAATATACTAATCGAAGAGATTGGGAAGAATGGGGCACGGGATGTCATCAAGCAGTTCGTCTCCGAGTGTTGGGAGGAGAGAAGAAGCGCGGGAATAGGGAGGCAGTTGGTAGAACATGGGTAACCATGGCCTTCTCATACGAGAACCGCGACAAATCAGCGGCCGGCCGAAGTGTTATTATTAACTCAGAATGTTGTAACATATTAAATAAAAAAAAATATCACGACCGTAAAGTCTTTTGAGAAATTTTAACTATAAAATGTTTTTTAAAAAATCGAAAAAAAAAAAAAATCCGTACGTTTCGGCCTCGACAGGTGGGGCGTTTCGGCCCCGGTCGAGGCCGAAACGTCCCGCAAAAAACACCAAGGCCGAAACATCCCGTGGCCGAAACGACCCTGAACCGTCTGCACATATATTTAAACCTTTTAAACAATTCTTACTTACTTATTTCCCTTCATCTCGGTATCCCTCGACATACCTTGGTATTTAGTAGGACCCCCTGTAAACTATCGGACACGATGCGACGCTGGCTGGTGAAAGAGCCGTAAAATCCCAATAAACAAACAAACTGAACGTGAGCCCTCGAATCTGACGGTTCAGAGGTGGCTGTTCGGAGTTACCCGCATTAGTGCCATTTTTAAGGTAATCGTGGAGCGCGCTCTCTCCCAGGGCGTTCATAGGCTGGAGGACGTCCCCCCCCCCCCCCCCCCCCATATCCTTTCCGTTTGGGCCCCGGTGATATATACATACGGCAGTAAGCCCCCTTCCTCCAGTCATTTCCAGAACTTCTTGAAGCTTACGGTCCCTACATCAATATAGATTTCTGACTACGCACCTGCTATGGTATGAAACATGGACGATTTTTTATTTTCTTCACATCGTGATGGCCCAAAGAGCTGTCGTGTGACCAGGCACACAATGTTGCTGCATAACATAATGCTCCGGTTAATTTTATTTTCTCTCGTTTTCTAGTTTAAACATATTTTATTTGTCAAAATAAACAAAAAGGATTGGACAAGTGCTCAACACTTAAAACACGTCCTCTCCTTTGTAATCGATTAACAAGTTTAAATGCAGCATTTTTTCAATATATACACATCATAATAAACAATACGCTATTCAAGATTGCAATGGTGTTAATATGGTAGATATTCAGTGAAAGAAAAGAGAAGGGAGAAAAGAGGGGGACTGAAAAGAGGGCTGTCACTAAAAAGTGTACTGCGACCCCGACCAAGACTCTGAAATTATCGACTCCAAAAATATTTCTTTTTATAACTCTTTTATTAATGGATCAATTACACTGAAATTCAACATAAATGTACAGAATTATGTGTGGTATACATATAATCATACAAATGTTACAAAAAAAATTATGATTTTCATTAAATTGAGTTTTATTAAGTTTTGACTCACTAAAAATTGTACTCGGCGATTTCAACGAAATTTCATTCTCTCATTCATATAATACATTCTTCCAGCTATTTGTTGCAGTATTAAGAATATATTCGTATTTTACGATGCCTAAAGCAAGTTTTACAATCAATTTTGAAATTAATCGTGCTTAACACGTTCACTGCCACTACGAGTTATCTCGTATTTCAGGATATACCCATATGCCACTACGAGAAAACTCGTAGCTACTGAAAAATCTATATCTCCCCATGGAAGCTGACTGTCAATGCGTATATGGTACGAAAATAATGCCATTTCATCACTTTGTTCGAATATAATGAGTAGATTAAGTAGCCGCCGTTCAATATCATGGTGTAGCTCGGCGTTTGCATGCCCTATACGATAGCTCATGGGGACCCAAAATGCAGAGACAATGACTGACTGAAAACCCACGACACACTGCATGCGGAGTTTGCAAGTCAATACCCGGTAATATATACAAATCATACAACAGTAGTTGATTTGTGCTGAACAGTACCAAGTGTTCGTGGATTTGATTTGTATCCCGGGGGGGGGGGGGGGTGGTTATAGTATGGCGCTTTGTCTCGTTTGCTGGGCCGATGTTTGGTAGGCCCTAATTATGGTTATTGCAAATGGCTGACTATCCCGATCGATCAGCAGTTGTCTTGATTTGAAAAACCAAATTGTGAAACAATACATTTTGGAAGCCGCAATAGAGCTGTGATTTTCGGAGTGAGGTAGGGATTACCCCACTCTGGAAATCACAGCTCTGTTGCGGCTCCCACTGGGTACTCCGTATATACAAATCGTACAACAGTAGTTGATTTGTGCTGAACAGTGCCGAGTGTTCATGGTTTGATGTGTATACCCGAAAAGGGGGGGGGGGGGGGGGGTATAGTATGTCGCGTGGTCTTGGTTGCATATGCATCGGATGCCAGATGGTAAACTATTTACCATTTTGAATCCGCTGCCTTGAGGCGACATATTCCAAATAATAAATTGTTCACCACTTTACATCCAACTAATGTTTATTGCTTCATAAGTTACTGTGAATTATGTAGTGCTTGGCGTTTTGCGACTATAGTCGACACTGATAGGGAGAGAAAGATTCAATGGTATAAATTCATTTATTCTAGTAGAAAAAAGTAAAGAATCTCAGAAACTGTTCATTCTTCAAAATCTGCAGCGGCCACACTGTATTACAAACATCAAACTGTCATCAGCTGTATGTTACACTGATCTTGGATTGTTCATTGCATATGATACAGTCCAAAGCAGGGAGCGACGCACAGAGCTGGATGATTGGGACAAATACTGCACATATATCTAGTCTCTTTTCGTTGCCCACTTTGTGTACAGACGCGACACGGCTTTGTTGGTCGTTGTTTCTTCTTCGTGGGTGGGAGCGCATCAAGGAAATGAAATGTAGTAGGATCGGGCATTGGAATAACAGGTTGTGCGGGGCCTGGAGATTGTACAGTCTCTAATATGGTATCCCCCAGCAGATTAGTTGTGATCTCCTCTCGGAACTTCAGCAGTGACATATTTTTGCTCGCCTGTGCATTGTATAGAATGTGCGCATTTAGGATGCACACCTCTATGATATGCAATGCAATTTTCTTGTACCATCTCAAAGTTTTACGTAACCCATTATAATACGAAAGCATTTGATCGGATCTATCAATACCAGACATACCATTGTTATAGTCTCTTATAACATTGGGCTTCGGTGAGACTTTGCCCTTCCTATTTGTGACGTCAACCATCTGAATGTCATGCATATTCGTAATTGTTAGTACTTCACGTTTATCTTTCCATTTACATACCACAGTGGCCCCAGATCGTGCTTACACCAATTCTCCTTTCTTTAGTTTTTGTTTTGTGATGGAGCGGGGATTTTCTTTTCTATCTGCTCGCAGGGTTCCACAGATATATGTTGATGATTTTGTCATTTCCTCAGTCAGCTTTACAGAATTGTAGTAATTATCCGCATACACGCGGTGTCCCTTGCCCAGGTAGTTGCCGACAAGATCCAATACAACTGCCCCAGACTGACCAAGTCCCTTCGGATCAGCGACAGGAGTTCCACAATACACAGTCATTTTTAGCACTAGACCCCGTGACTCACATAATTCATACAGTTTCACTCCGTATTTATGCCTCTTGTTCTTTATATATTGTCGGAATAATAACCTACCACGCCACAGTATCATTGATTCATCGACGCACATGTCTCTTTCTGGGTAATACTCGGCAGACATCTTCTGATTGAAATGATCAAGAAGGGAGCGAATTTTGTACAAACGATCTTCTTTAGCGTCAATCGTATTGTCAGCGAAGTGCCAGAAGCGCAGAAGAAGTTGGAACCGGTTACGTCCCATTACTGAGCTATACATATCATTCTTGTACATGCGTTTTTTACTCCAGTAATGTTCAATGGTAGGAAGATTATTGGGACCCATGTGAATCAGGAGAGCAATGAACCGTTTCATTTCATCAACGTTAGTTGGCTTCCACGCTCTAAGTCTCGACTTACGCCTTAGTGGTCGATTCTTGTTGATCTCTTGCTCTGCATACCTATTTGTTTCTTCAACTATAAGTGTCATTATATCATCCGATAAGAAAATGTCGAAGAAATCACTAGGTTTTGCTGAAGATTCATGGACATTTCTAAGACCCAGGGTCTGATCAAATGGAAAGTTCGGCGGTTCACGTGGGTCTGTAGACCATGTTTTGCCTTCACCAGTCACATTATTAGTCATGCCGCGAGGTAATCCTCGAACAGGGTCACGCTGCTGCTTCCACCCCTCCTACGCAGACCTCTGCCAATTCCACGGCCCCAAACACCTCTACCACTGCTACCTCGCATACGCACCCGACTGCGTCCGCGTGTCGATGGTATTTCACCCATGGGTCCATCTCCACCGCACGATACATCTTCACTATTAGACATACTCACATTCCCTGTAAACGTTTCATCATCTCCTGAACCTGTCGAACTTCTACTAGAACTTTCGTCGCTAGATTCTGGGTCATAATTACTGTCCGTAGACATCACTTCATCAGAATCCGACATACTCATTTCAGCATCCGTGTCGTTGCTGTCCATAAGCATATCCACCACTTCATTTACCGTGTACCTCGCCATTTTTTATGCAATAGTGTAAGCAAGGTCATAAGTATAAACCCGGCGCAAAAATAACTCATACGAAATATGACGTATAAGCTTGTTTACGTCACTAAAACAAGCAAAAAACAGGTTTACGAGATAACTCGTAGCTGGCACCTGGTGTGGGAATTGTTGAAATTCCTATCTCTACTGCCACTACGAGTTATCTCGTGGTATTATAATTTCGTGTTTGAGCAACATATAAGCCGTTATGCATGGTGTTGCTGTGCCCAGAAGTGTTAGAATTCCACCTACTATGTAGTAAACTCGATATCTCAATTTGGCATATGGGGTGGATCACGGGTTGGTTAGTGGCAGTCAACGTGTTAAAATGGAAATTTACTCGAAGATGAGAATCGACGACTCCGGCTTCATTTGAGGTTGCATGTAAAATTCAAACTTGCAATTGGCGGATCAATAGTCAGAGGTTTTCCCGGATTGCGGTAAGTGACGCAGTTAACATGCAAGAGAAGGCGTTGAAAGTGATTTTTCCATAGGTAGTTGGTTGGTTTGTTGGAACCTTCTTTTTCTCAGTGAAATTTATGTGTTGTGTGTGCAAGGCTGTAGCAACAACATTTTAATGCTCAATATTCTGTTCGTCTTTGATAATTTTATTCAATAAACATAAGTTTTTTTTATTAATAGGGTGTTTATGTATTATTCACTTCAACCATTGATATTGTTTTGTTTGTTTGTGAGCACTGTGATAGGTAATCGCGCGAATGATGAAAGTTTGGGAATTATTAATCAGCTTCAATAGAAACTACCTTAAGATTAAAGCCGTTTCTTGATTAAATCTCAGTTGAGTGTTTTTAAAGTTCAAATACATGAAATTTGAGAAATGCTTTAAAAGGGCGGCATTCTCCGGAACTGTCAGACGATTGCAGTAAACCAATCCGGGAAAACCTCTGGCTATTGATCCGCCAATTGCAAGTTTGAATTTTACATGCAACCTCAAATAATAATAATAATAATAACTCTTTGGCCAGCCGCTGATTTGTCGCGGTCCTCATAAGAGAAGGCCATCATTCCCCCTGCACCCCACCCCCTCTTCCCCTCCTCTCCTCCCAGCATTCAGATATAAACTGCTTAATAGTGTCCCTCACTTCCTCTTTTTCAATTTCTTCAATAAGCATTCCTACCCTCTCCCTCGTGTCCCCCTTCAGCCATCTATCCTTTGTTTCTTCACCCCACTTCTGCATTATTCTTCCAGTAAATTTTATTCTATGAGGTATATACTGTGGGCATTCCAAGAGAAAATGTTCCAGGGTCTCCACTACTCCAGAGTGGCACATTTGGCATCCCTTTTCCCCATCTCTCCCAATTTTTCCCCGAAGCTCCAGTGATCTTGATCTCAGTTTGAACAACAGTGACCCTCCAAAGGTGCCATCTAGGTACTTCTCAAAAGCTGGCTTTTCTTTATATTGTAACCCCTGCAGTGATCTTTTCACGCTAACCCCTGCTCGCCAGTTTCGATTGCAATCTTCCATGACTCTCTCTTTGACAAACCTTTTGCCTTCTTTCATTCCTGCTTCTATGTTTGTGACCTCTATAGAGTAATTGTCCATTAGTTCCCTCACATGTTTTGACCACCCCGTTTCTATATTAGAATTCCAAATGGTATCGAGCATCAATTTGCACCACCGGTTGTCAGGCAGGTTTCTCAAGTAGTTAAAGTAACACAGTTTTCCCAAATCTACCCTGTCCTTGATTTTCATCCACCCAAGCTCCCCCCTTACTGCTTCCAAAGCTGCAGCATTACTCGACCCTGTTATCCATCTGCCGGCATCATTCTGACTACTTTCCAACTTCTTAATAACGGTTTGGTTTAATGGAATCACGTCCGTGCCATACGTTATACTTGGTAAACCCACCCTCTCCCACAGTGTTTTCCCCACAAAGACCTTGTTGAAACTATTTTTCCCTAAAAGTTTTAGTTGGTTCAGAATTCTTTTCCCCTTCAGAATCAGTTTGGCTGAGTAATTTCTGTACACCCCTCTTCCCGTTATATTTATGCTTACCCCTAGATACTCATACTCTCCCGTTTCTCCTACAGTGATTTGTTTGCTTTCCCCTTCGGGGATTGAGAACTCCCCCACTCTCCATCTCTTCGTCATATCTACCTTGCGTCCAACGGGTATTACCTTGCTTTTATTTTCATTTAGTTCGAGCCGCCAAGTGTTCCCATATCTACCAACAATTTCCAGCAGTTTCTCTAGCCCCTGTTCAGTTCTAGACATTAACACCATGTCGTCCGCAAAGAATAAGCCTGGTATCTTTATGTCTCCAACATTTACCCCCTCCGCACTCTGAATTAGTTCGTCCCCTAAATCTTTAACATACAATGCAAACAAAATCGGTGAAAAGATACACCCCTGCTTGAGGCCTATATCCATAGGGACTCGTTTTGTAGTGATACTTCCTAGACTGAGTTGGCTTTGCACATCTGTATACAGTGCTTTCATGATTCCCACAAAGTCACCCCCAGTCCGATGCCCTCGAGCTTTCGCCACATACCTTCCCTCCACACTCGGTCGTACGCTTTTTTCACATCTAGAAATGCCAGAAACATCTTTTTCTTTTCAGCCTTTGTTGATTCTATCAGTTGGGTGAGTGTAAATAGGTGATCAGTGACTCTTCGTCTTTTCCTGAAACCATTTTGAATTTCTCCTAAAAAACCTTTCTCTTCAATAACTTCCTCTAGTCTACCGTATATGACCTTACAGAATACTTTTCCGATGTTACTACTAACTGATATCCCCCTATAGTTATCTAGAACTTCCTTATCCCCCTTTTTGTGTATGAACGACACCTTACTTTCCCTCCACTCTCTGGGGACCTCTTGCTTTCGCAGAGCCAGGTTGAAAAGGTTTGTCAGGACTTCAATAAGTGCCTCCCCTCCATTTTTGAGGAATTCGTTCGGAATTTCATCAGTCCCTCCCGCTTTACCATTTTTTAATTTCGAGACCACGTTCCGCACTTCTTCTGCCGTTGTTTCGCTACAAACACGATTGGATAGGTTCTCCTCCACCAGTGTATTTCTTTTTGGTGGGGACCCACTGCCCCATCGCCTATCGTTTATCTTTTCCCAGTGCTTGACTAACTCTGAAGCGATACGGCCTTTATCTTCTGTACTTTCCCCATCCACTTTGATACTCTGTACACTACTTTTCCCCCGTTTATTTACCCAGTTCCAAAATACGTTTGAGCTCGAACCCCCCGTTTTCTTTATTGTTCTGGCAAGACTGCAATTGCGCTCCTTCCTATTATTATTTTTTATCTCATTCACCTTTTTCCGTGCCAGTTCATATTCTCCTTTCATTAGTCTCGTGTCATTGTTATCCACCCCTTTAAGCTTCCTACTTCTTCTGTAAGCAGCGCATTTTACCTTCCTTTCTTTTATAGCCCTTTTCAGTCCCTCGTTAACCCTGTATCCAAGCTCTCTCGTTGGGACCCTCACCCTTCCTATACACTCCTTCCCTGCCTCTGTTAGGCTATTTACTATGCCATCTGAAATACTCTGGACATTTGCATCCCTAGGTATACAATCAAGATTTGGTTCTAGTTTTTCCCGAAACTGCTTCCAGTCGGCTCCTTGTTTTAGTCCCCAAACTTCCTTGAAGGTATTTCTGTCTCTATTCGTCTTTTTGCCCATAATCTTAACTGTTATCAGGTTGTGATCACTACCCAAGTCATTTTTTCCCTCGTCATCTATTTCTACATCTATAACCTCCCTCCATACGCCAATGTCAGTGAGTATATAATCAATTATTGTTTTCTTATCGTTCCTCTCCCAGGTCCATTTACCCTTACATTTCGCATCCCTGTTCAGGATCTTTAAACCAAGCTCTTTTGATAGGTCCGACATCTTCCTCCCATTCGTGTTAATTTTCCTATCACCTCCCTGTATGCCCTCCTCCTTATCCCCGATGTGCCCATTGAAGTCCCCCATTAGGACAATACTGAACCCTCTGCTACCAAGCTCTGTGATATTCGATCTAAGAGTTGTATATATTGAATCATTCCACTCGGGCTTACTTCCCTCCACTGCTAAGTATACAACACCAACGGCAATACTCCTGCTTCCTAACTTGATTTTTGCCCATACTATTTCGTTGGATACTGGAATCTGAGTCCTTGCTTCTGTGAGATCTGTAATCAATGAGGGCTGTAATTCCTCTTTAGCGTAGATGCCAACACCCCCACCCCGTTTCTGACCCTCAGTTCGCCCAGCTCCTATCCACACGCAACCCTTTATCTGATCAACCCGCTCATCCCGTCGTATCCACGTCTCACTTAGACCCATTATATCGAAGTCTCCTTCGTCCATCATTGTTGATATTTCGCTTACTTTCTTGTGCAGACCCTGGATGTTGCAGTACCCAAACTTAATGAATCTTTGTTTTTTTGTCATCACTGGCACATTATTATAACCCTGGTATGTCCCTGTATTGTGCATGTTTGTTGTTCTTCCTATGTTCCCAGCATTTGTGCCCCTCTGGGTTATCGGCTGTGGTCCCCTACCCCCCTTTTCTCCAAAAAAGGCCCAGCCACCTGTAGAATTTTTTGGCCCAGCAGGTCTGTACCCATCCTACTTAAATGCAATCCGTCTCGCCCATACAACTCTCCTTGTCCCCAGAATGAATCCCAGTGGTCAATGAAATGTACTCCCAAGTCTTTGCAGTGCTCTTCCAGCTCCTCGTTTAGTGCCATAATCCGTGAGTTCCTCTCATTCCCACCACCCATAACGGGGAGCACCCCTAAAACGATGATCCGAGCATTCCTGCTAAGTAGCTTACTAATTAAATGAAACCGGAGTCGGCGATTCTCATCTTCGAGTAAATTTGCATTTTAAGCACGATTAATTTCAAAATTGATTATAAAACTTGCTTTAGACATAGAAAAATACGAATGTATTCTTAATACTGCAACAAATTAGCTGGAAGAATGTATTATATAAATGGAAGAATGAAATTTCGTTGAAATCGCTGAGTACACTTTTTAGTGAGTCAACACTCTTTAAAAGTCAAGTTAATGAAAATCATAATTTTTTTGTAACATTTATATGATTATATGGATACTACACATAATTATGTACATTTATGTTGAATTTCAATGTAATTGATCCATTAATAAAAGAGTTATAAAAAGAAATATTTTTGGAGTCGGTAATTTCGGAGTCGGGGTCGGAATACACTTTTTAGTGACAACCTGAAAAGAGGGGGACTGATACCTTGTACTCATCAAACAAACATCAAACTGTGTCCAGCCAACTCACCAGGCCGCAGCGCTCCATAAGAGCCCCATCACTGCAAGGTGCATGCAGTGTTTTGTCATCACATATAAAGTAGGTAAGCTACGTCTAACGATATATCGTCATCTGACAACCACAATGCTCTCTCTTCCACCGGAAGACAGAACCCCATGGTTCTCACGTGACAATAGTACATACGTGACATTAATATATATGATCAGTTCCAACGTGTGTAGCTATTTCATAAACACGGTACGGGTAAGTCAAGATCCTCCAATCGTAGTTAACACCTTACCCATCAAGAAAGGCAGAGGGAATTTGCAACTAAACCTCTCGAATAACTATCCCTTTTCCATCCTCTGTACCAAACACACAGCTCATGATTCCTCATTGGGACGAGCTAAACGAGCTCGCTCCAATTAGGAGACGCAAGCTATATTTTGAGGTTAAAAAAGAGAAGAAATTAGTGATTTTGTGAATAGCGCTGGCAGATTTAGACCACTACTTCCGGCAAAGGGTTAATCAGGCCAGTCACTATAAACGACTTGCACACCACTCAATGGCTACCAGAGCATTTTTTCCAATGATGCGGCACTGTCCACCATAGTAGACCAGCACTACATTATTTTCCGGGGGCCTGGAAACAAAGAACTAACTACCTCCTGAATGAATATTCTCAAAGGTATTGAATCGATTGGTTGCTTTGATATACTTTTGTATTACTCGAAATAGATGGTCAGTTGCAGATGGTGACATGTTAGGGATACCGTAGAGGATATCCGTAACAGAATTAATTGTGATGTTGGCCAGGTCCTGTTGTAGTATTGATCTTTCATTAGTAAACCTTGGGCTGACAAAAAAGTAGTGTGATGCGTCTTCCAGGCCGTTGCCACATGAGCAGTTTGGTGTGTCGTGGATATAATTTTGAAATTTGTCAAAATTTAAATCACTGCATGCATTACGTAGTCTGCAATGCAGTATATTCATCTTTCTTGAACAGATTCCAAAATACGATGGTGGCCTACATACCTCGCTTTTGAAATACTTAGTAAATTCACTTAAGGATTCCAGGTTCTTTATATCCATAGGAAGTGAGTTCCACTCTGAGATACAAGCTGGGATGAAAGAATTTTTTAATAATTCAGTGTGCATCAGAGGAATTTTGAAATTCGAACGAGCACGTGTGTTATATGGCGAGTAGTCCTGGAATGACTGGGGCAATAGTTCAAGGAGGTATGTTGGGGCATCCCCATGGATAATTTTGAAGAAGGTCACCATCTTATGCAATTTTCGTCGTTATTCTAGGGTTTCCCAGCCGAGTTCGAAAAATACTCTCGAAGACGGTACCGACCTAGTGAGTCCAGTTATTATCCTCCCGGCTTCAGTGTGTATTCTATCTAGTCTAGAAAGTAAGTAATCGGGGGCTCCTGCCCATACTACGTCTGCGTACTCTATTATTGGAAGTATAAAAGACTTGTACATAATTTCAAGAGTTTTTCTGCTCAGTGTAAATTTAAGTCTTCTCAACTGGGAAAGCATAGAGTTAGCTTTCTTGCATATGTTGGAAATATGTGTATTCCAGTTCAAGTCAGCTTGTAATGTTAATCCGAGGTGTGTATGTTCAGTTGTGAGATCCAGAAGTGTCCCCCCCCCCCCCCCCCCCCCCCCCAAATCTCTCTCGTTTTCTTTAAAATTCTTTTTCTAGTTGAGGATCGGAGTAAAACTTAAATTTAACTTGTCTCCAAAGTCCGCGCTCGCATTCATTTTTTAAAGTCGCACCCATTTCGTGTTACAGCAGACCGCATTAATGGTGCGACCGGCGTTCCAATCCTGGAACTGAAGTATAATTTTCAACCTAACTTGGCGGAAGTTCTGAACCGGAAACAGTATATAATCCGCCATTTTTCGATTTTCACTGGTGTTGTAAATTGTTACTTACAACAAATTTACTTTCTTTCAGAAGTAATTGTCTTGACACTCAACAATGTCCACGGATATTGATGTAGTCACTGAACAGCTGTCCAAAACAAAAGTTGGCTCATCTTACGAATTGAGTTTCAAGGGAAGAGGCCTCAAACTGAACACGGCTACTGATGGTGATTTTCAAATCGAAACTTATTTTTGTCCCCGCTGAAGGCAGTTGGTCCCTAATTTGCGCAGGTTCCCCAATTCGCGTAGGTGCCCGTGATTGACTTCCATCTATGTGTGTTTACTTAAGGGCCTATATAAGTAATGGAATTCTGTTTATTTTGAAATTCTCACCTCTCAATATTCCCTAAATTCAGATTAAATATACACAAAGTATACATCAAAATGAAGGTTGGGAGGTATAGAACACGAAACACATATGTAATCGACTCATAGAGTCGACTGTAGACACCACTGGTTCCTGGAAGTCTGCTACCGTATTCGCACCAGAACTGATAAAATAATATTTCATCAAAACAACTTGTGGCCAAATGTGCTTCATATATCCAAGAACAAAGCTAGGCATTCAAAACACTTACGAATACAGCAATAGGACTGCATTTTGGAAAAGTTCAACACTGTCTGCATTTTTTATTGAAGATGGTTTCCATGCTTGACAGACATGCGCAAATCATTCGTTACCACGAATTTCCATTGAAAAACAAAGTCGTAATTCTAAGAAATTTTAACAGGTATCATGCATGATACCTTGCATTGAATATGGCAACTGTGCAATCTCTATCTAATAACAGTATACTGTATGAAGGTGATCTTATTCATTATTTGATTTTAGACGGCGTTGTTTTTACATGCTTTTTCTGTCCGATGACGTCGACCGAAAATCGAAAGTATACTCATACGTAAACAAAAGCAAAGGCTTTGGAATTTTCCCCACTGCAGCTCTGTCGCCGTGTTTTGAAGAATTTTTATCCCCTAGCTTTGTTCTTGGATATATAAAGCACATTTGGCCACAAGTTGTTTTCTTGAAATATTATTAAATTATCAGTTCTGGTGAGAATACGGCAGCAGAGTTCCAGGAACCAGTGGTGCCTACAGTCGACTCTATGAGTTGATTACACATGTGTTTCGTGTTCTATACCTCCCAACCTTCATTGTGATGTACATTTTGTGTATATTTAATTTGAATTGAAGGAATATCAGAGGTGAGAATTTTCAAAATAAACAAAATTTCATTACTTATATAGGCCCTTAACTTGGCCTTAAGGGGACGTCCAACGTAAATTTGGTCAAATTTCAGGTAATTTTCTCAAGTCCCGAGAAGGTCAGAAAGAATGACCCCAGTAAATTATATCCAGTCATTGACATTCACTTGATTCAGACAGTAACAGGTCTCAGGCAGTAACGGGTCAGGTGATGTTGAGCCTTAAAAACTCGACTTTGAAGAGCATTTCAAACTAAAACTTAACTCTGGCAGTCATGTTATTCTGACGCAAGCGATTTTTAGCTTGCTTTAACTGCTCACGCAATTTAATCTGGCATAAGCCTTTTTTTGCTCACCTACTTTCGGCTATTTTCGATGGTAACAGACCATGGAACGTGTGTACAGAATATGCTGGGTACATGTGTTTGTAGGCCACTACATGTACCAGTCCCCCTGAACTGCTTGATCGATCTGACCACACTGGGGTGGAGGGGATAGTAAAAAATGAATACAGGTTCATTCATTAACATTTTATTAATTCATTTAAAATTGATTGTCTTGAATGCACCTGAAGGAGAAATTACCCAACCCGGTATTAACTAAGTCGTTAGAAGATCTTTGTGAAGCAAAAAAGATTTCAGGAGAGCAATTTGCTCGCCTAAGTAGGTTCCAGGTGAGTGATTTATTGCCACCCTGGATTTTTCAGAAATCCAAGCCTACTCTGAGTTTGTGAAGTAATGTGTTGACCATTGTCTCTGAAAGTTTTGCGAGTTCATTGTTGTTTTTTGTTCGACAAAAGCGATTTTTTAAAAAAGACTGAATGTGTGGCGAAAGAAAATTTTGACATGCGAAACGCAAAGAGTGTGAATGTAAATATTATTATTTGAACAGGTTTGTCTACGCTTCAATTTCATGATAAAATAATTGGGATAAATATTTGGGCATCATGATAATTTTATTCCATTTCAACAGCGAGTCGAGTTGTCAATACCGGGTCACTGTCAGACATGTCACATGCGTAGTAAAACCAATAGAAACACTGCTGAAGTTGATCTATTTGAAAATTAATGCAAAACTACTGTATTTGATCCACTTCGTTTTCACTTCTTTCCACTGTAAAAGTTATGACTAGTGTGGTGAAATTAATTCAGAGAAGACACAAAAGAGTTTGTTGGTGTTCAATAAATACATATAATGTGGGAAAATAGATCACCAGTGGATGCCAAAGAGGGTGATTCTTTACAGACACAAGCGACCCGTTACTGACCAAATTGCGACAGTCAAACGATCTAATTTTATAAAATAAACAGAGGCTTTATCTGAAGAATTCCACTGCAGTAATGAGTGTCAGATACCTGTCTGTCAATAACAAAAAACAAAATTTGGATAACTTATTTTATTTGAGAGAAATAAATGAAAATTTGAAAAGTGACCCGTTATACCCCGTATGACTGTATCAATTTGTTTTGGAAGCACGGTGGCTCAGTTGGTAGAGGTGCAGACTGCAAGCCGAGAGGCAGGGGTTTAGCCAGGATTTGAAAATAGAGTGTAAAAATTTGGGAGGGGGGCAAGTTGGAGTCTTCGGAGGCAAATGCAGATGCCGAAGGCATCTGCTTGCAAGTGCCAAAGACACTTGCCCTTTTAGGGAGGTCAGGGGGGTTCTCCCCCCCCCCCCCCTCCCGGAATATTTTTTAAATCTAGCATCAAATGGAGCTTTCTGATGAGTTTTAGGGGTTGAATCTACTTTTAATTTTGAGTGGGCAAAAAGACATTTTTTAGCCGAAGCCAAATTTGAGCTGTTGTCATGGCCCGTCGTCCGCCTGTCCGTACGTCAACAATTGGATACGGCTCGGGCTAGAGGCCGTATTTATGAACCAATCTTTACGAAACTTCTTGGGTACCTTTGTTATGACCGTGGGACGAGAACGAGTGTTTTTGGGTGCGGTCCGAAATTCAAGATGGCTGCCAGCCGCCATTTTGTACTGATGATGCAGAAATCTGTTTTTTGTACAGAACTTCCATATGAAAGCTCTGATTTGAATAATTTTTTGTATGAATGTTTAGTACCATGGGATACATCACATATAATACAGGTTTTTTTCTCGTGCGTAAATTGGGCAAATTAGACTAATTTTGATGTTTTTAGCTCAACTTTGGCGAAGCCAAATTTGAGCTTATGCCATGGCCCATCGTCCGTCTGTCCATCAACAATTGGATACGGCTCGGGCTAGAGGCCGTATTTATGAACCAATCTTTACGAAACTTCTTGGGTACCTTTGTTATGACCGTGGGACGAGAACGAGTGTTTTTGGGTGTGGTCCGAAATTCAAGATGGCTGCCGGCCACCATTTTGTACCTACGATGCAGAAATCTGTTTTTTGTACAGAACTTCCATATGAAAGCTCTGATTTGAATAATTTTTTGTATGAATGTTTGATACCATGGGATACATCACATATAATACAGGTATTTTTCTCGTGCAGAAATTATGCAAATTAGAGTAACTTTGATGTTTTTTGGTGTTACTTTCAGCACTGTAAGTGCAAATGCCAATACGGCTCGGGCTAGAGGCCGTATTTATGAACCGATCTTTACGAAACTCCTTGGGTACCTTTGTTATCACCGTGGGACGAGAACGGGTGTTTTTGGGTCCGGTCCAAAATTCAAGATGGCCGATGGCAGCCATTTTGTACAAAATTTGGTGCAATCAGATTTTTGCACAGAACTTCCATATGAAAGCGCTGATTTGAATAATTATTTGTGTGAATGTTTAGTACCATGGGATACATCACATATAATACAGGTTTTTTTCTCGTGCAGAAATTATGCAAATTAGATGGACTTTGATTTTTTCAGTGCTACTTACACACAGTAAGTACACATGTCAGTACGGCTCGGGCTGGAGTCTGTATTTATGAATCGATCTTCACGAAACGTCTTGGGTACCTTTGTTATCACCTTGGGACAAGAACGAGTGTTTCTGGGTGCGGTCCAAAATTCAAGATGGCTGCCAGTGGCCATTTTGTACCGAAATTAGGTCTAATCAGTTTTTTGTACACAACTTCTATACGGGTCAGGCTAGAGGCCGTATTTATGAACCGATCTTTACGAAACTTCTTGGGTACCTTTGTTATCATCGTGTGATCAGAACATGTGTTTTAGGGTGTGGTCTGAAATTCAAGATGGCCACCAGCAGCCATTTTGTACCAAAATTAGTGCAATCAGTCTTTTGTGCAGAACTTCTGTATGAAAGTTCTGATTTGAATAAATTTTTGTATGAATGTTTAGTAACATGGAATACATCACATATTGTAAGGGGTTTTTTTCTCGCAGAAATTATGCAAATTAGATGAACTTTGATTTATTCAGTGCTACTTACACAATGTAAGCACACATGTCAATACGGCTCAGGGTAGAGGCTGTATTTATGAACCGATCTTCACAAAACTTCTTGGGTACCTTTGTTATCACCTTGGGATGAGAATGAGTGTTTCTGGGTACGGTCCAAAATTCAAGATGGCTGCCAGTGGCCATTTTGTACCGAAATTAGGTCCAATCAGTTTTTTGTCACAAGGTCTATACAGCTCGTATTTATGAACTGATCTTCACAAAACTTCTTGGGTACTTTTGTTTTCACCTTGGGACAGGAACGAGTGTGTTTTGGGGTGCCTTTGTTATCACTGTGCTATGAGAACAAATATTTTGGGGTTCAGTCAGACCCACTCTGGGACTCAAAGATTTTTTTCTAGTTTAGCATCTGACTGTCACCCACCTTTACAATACTTTACCTATACATTTGTTACAGGCAACGGTCAGTATTTATGTACAGACCGTTACAATACTTTGTATGTACCTTTGTTATCAGGTCATTACCTAGATGTTTGTCATTGCTGTGTCACATACTATACATGTACATGTCTTTGTCTTGACAAGTTGAGCTACAGTGTCATTGACACTTTCATTTAACAGCATGTTACAATTTTCCCACCCAAATTTACTGACATTTAATTACTGGGGCCACAGACTTATGTCCCTCCCCGTCCCCGGGCTCCCCCTAACGTCCTAACCCCAACCGTGTATTGATGTAATAGTTACTAACTCATGTGGAGCCTTGAGGTAGTAGGTACATTCATGTATTCATGAATTTGAACAACCTGCCCACGAGCGGTGAGTGTTACAGCACGTCGGCAGGTTGTTCAAATTCACGAATACCTGCAGCGAGGTTACCTTAGGAACCGTCTTAAACCAAAGTTCACAAAACGCATTGATCCGTGTTGGTATCTTGGTACGTGATTACATGTATTCAATTCAAGTACAGTTCTATCAGGTATTTCATTCATCTCTCATTATACCAACCCGGCCGCAGAAGACAAAGGAATTGGGGTGTAACTTATAACTTTGTAAGTGCAATTACTGACCTCTGAGTCTGTGACAAGTCTGTCCAGTTTGGCTTCATACAACTTACAATGGATGGTCGTTCCATAACTTCCATTCCATCATGCAAATTGATGCAATGCATGTGTTCCGAGTGCGGCGTTCAGTGCACACTATAAACATTGTAGATGTGGCATTATTCTGTCAACAGTCGACTGACCTCGATGGAAATGTCAATGAGAGGACTAAATTTGTCATTGAAACTAGGACGGGTGAAATTCACATCTCGAAGTTTAGAACACATGTGGTAACACAACTGTGTTGTGACAACAAATCGCGTGACGTTACACTGTCGTATCATAGTTGTATACTACAGAAATCTAATAATAGACCATAGAAACGGGAATAGCCCTCCATTGGGATCGACCGTACGCAGATTTCCGTGATATCTATCAGTATCTGACAGTATCATATTGGAATTGGGATATTTTCTATGTGATTAACACACGGGGAACCGGTGGCATTTGTAACATTTAGGAAAGACAATCAACAGGGCACCGTGAGGGACACATAGCAACATCAGAAGCTGTATCAAAAATTTGGTATACCGCACAACACAAATTACTGCACAATAAAAAACAATGCGTCCAAATTGTAAACAGGGCGTCCAAATGACGGCTGGACGCTTCTCTGGCTAAACCCCTGCCGAGAGGTCCTCGGTTCGAATCCCACCTGCGGCAACTGCGTTGTGTCCTTGGGCAAGACACTTCACCCCCGTTGTCCACTTGGGGGCACGGTGGCGTTGTGTACTAAGGCGTACTGCACGTCGATGGTGCACCTGTCTTCAACCAATGCTAACCCTGCTTGTGTGGAGTCAGTATGTTGGGGGGCTGAAGTTGCTTGCCGTTGCATGGTTGTTCTCTCTGGGTACTCCGGCTTCCTCCACCCATAAAACTGTCATGGTCATGATTAGCCATTGTGTAGAAATATGTGACCTTCAAACACCAATAAATAAATCAATTTGTTTTGAATGAAACATAGATTGAAACTAATATTTGCCGTAGAACTGTTACCATGTGGCAGAAAGCACTGCCTGAAAGTCTCCTATGGCATAAGTCAGAGGTCAGATTTTCTACAATAAAATATCTTAAATGTATTGAATAGTTAAATTCTGCAATCTTTCTAGTACAGACTCTGACAAATCTTTTTATTATTCTTGCAAGGAACGAACTGCAAGACCAATTGTAATTTAGGATGCTTACATTTCAAAAGGGCTTCTATTTTTCTTGTGTTTTTTTACCTTTGATGAAGTTCACCAAGGGTCAAATCGGGTCATACTGAATCTGACTTGAAATGCCCAATCTAACCCCCCAAAATGTAATTATATATATTTCTCACTTAATTCTTTGCTATTATGGGTGTTCAGTGATGATAAAAAATATTTGAAATAAAAAAAAAATGAAAAAGGCCCAGAAAATATTTGTTCTTAGGTAATAAGTACCATTATTGGGGTCGTTCATTTTGTGCTCCCAACTGCCTCCCTATTCCCACCCTTCTTCTCTCCCCCAACACTTGGAGACAAACTGCTTGATGACATCCCTTGCCCCATTCTTTTCAATCTCTCCGATTAGCATATTAATCCTCTCCTTTGAATCACTCACCAACCACATGTCCTTCATTCTACCACCCCACTTCCCCATTGCACTGCAAGTGAATCTTGTTCTTTTAGACTGGTATTTTGGGCATTCTTGTAGAAAGTGTTCCAAGGTCTCCACCACGCCTACACATCTGGCACTCCTGTTCACTGTTGTGCCCAACTTTTCCCCTCAGCTCCAGGGACTGCATCCTCAGCTTGAACAACAGTGACCTCCAAAGGTGTCATCAAGGTACTCTTCAAAACCAGACTTGAGGCTTCTCTTTATCACGCATGCCACCCCTAGGTCTGTGATCTCCAATGAGAAGTTCACTATTAACTCCCTCAGTTGGACTATCCACCATGTCTTGGTATTTGAGTTGAAAATACTCTGGAACAATAAATGTTATTGTGCAGTAATTTGTGCTGTGCGGTATACCAAATTTTTGATACGGTTTCGGTATTATAGGGTTACCAAAAACCATACCGAAACCAAATCAAAATACCGTTTATTTCGGTATTTATATTTTTCTGCAAAATTAACAGAAAGTCGACTCATCAAGGTGTATCGTAAATCTAAAAGCCTGTGGGGCGCATATTTTAATCGAATTGATAAGAAAATGTGCAAATGTGAACTTTGGAAGCGACAGGTTGGCAGCAAACGCTGCGAATACGTTGGAGAAAGAAATAAAAAGAGTGACGACAGAAAAATGAAAAATGGCAAGTTGTTAACTTGGTACTTCCGTTTCTGAAGAAATACGTCCCGGTTCCAGTGTTTCCAACATTCTGGCTGATTAAATATATTTTCTGGAAATTACTGTGCGGTTTATTCACAGAGGGCATTGGGGGTCGGGTGGGTGGTTGACTGCTGACATTTGGTTGGAAATAATCCACTGGTTTTGAAAATTCAATACATTGACAACTTGACATACAAACGTTGTTCGTTAATTCTGCCAGTGATTATTGCATCTCGGCGATTTTTTTTTTTTTAGTATCTCTTTCAGTTCAGCATCAATATTTTAAATTGTAGATTTTAACAACTGATCATTTTCTTAAAATACAAGCCCCAAAACTTTAACGCCCGATCATCTGCTTTATATTTGTTCGAATAAATAATTTATACTGTAAACCAGCACACATGGGAAAGATTTTAAGGCACATTAAAAAACAATGTACGGAAGCCAACAGACGACATCGGATTTAGCACTTTCGAAGTTCATTTGGTCGATGGAGGCTCAGCAAATGCTTTGAAAATGATATTTGTAAATAATCGATTTGTACATTTTTTTCTCATGGAAAATGAAAATTTACCCTAATTTGTCATGGAAAATTGTGGATTGACTACTGATTCTCTGGAATTTTCAGAAACGTGTATGAGACCAAGATCCAGAAGTGAAGTTTGTGAACACTGATAGAGTGATTCCACTCAAAATCCTCTATAACTGCAACTAGGTGAATGTCATAAAACATGTTATTTTATATGTTTATCAAGGATGAACTCAAATAGTGAAAGGTGGATGACACCATGTCATTGATGCATTGCTTGATTGGCAACGATTGCACGATGCTTTCACAACTGGGTTATCATAGAGAGATTAATTACAGTTGAATTTCTTGCATATTTGTGTGGATATTGGTGACTGAATTCACTAGATAGTGGACATTAATCTTGTTGCAACTTTGAATGATAAAGGGGGAGGGGGTGGCAGGGCCTGACGAAGAGTGTTACTACCAGTGAAAACTTACTGAAAAGCCCTGAAGTTCAAGAACGTATGTTTCTTCTACCCGATACAATGGGGGTGGGGGCATGGTGCATGTATGAAGGACAGAGAGGCCAACCGATTAGCATGGTAAGTTATTTAATGAATCACTTGATGCAGTGTGATGATTCACAATGAATCAAGTGATTCATTAAATAACTTGCTAGACTATTCAGTTATCACAGTAACTTGTCAAGTTCATGAGATATTAGCGCAGTGAACCTGTTAAGTTACTATATGGTTGAATGTTGGGAATTGGGTCAATTTGCGACTATTTTCAGTGTTCTATGCATATACCGAATACCGTACTGAAACCGAGGTATTTACCCGAAAAATACCGATATCGAACCTGAAATTTCAATACCGCACAGCTCTAGCCATAATGCAAACTGCAGAAGTAAGGCCATAAGTTAACTATCTTAAATGAGTTCCCAGTTTATAGTGAAAGTTACGGAATGAGTTCAGTAAATTAGGTCGTATGACTTTGGTACAAGTCTTTAGCGAGATCCAGACCTACTTTACGGGACGCATTTTGTAAATTTCACTATAAACTGTGAACGACTTGAAGATTTTCATAATCCATCCATCCCTTCTCTCTCTCTCTCTCTCTAATTTTCTAAGAAATTTCGAAAATGAACTCGATACTGCTCAGAAAACAGTTGACAATACATTGAAATGTAGCTGTTAATTGGCACCCATCTCTTTCACAATTATCGTCGTATTTGATTTGCTTGCTCACTGAAACAAGTTGATGCAGCCCTGCTGAACAAGCACTAATTGGTGATAATCTGATGTATATTAAAACAAGTCACATGTCAGCGATTATCAAAGAGGCTATTTGAACCTGCCTGATAAATTGGATAATGGAACTCATTCACTTACGACACCTCACTAATGACTCCAAAACACAAAATTCGCAAAATATTCACCATGAATTTTTCATTTAAAATGGTTCACAGAATAGTAAGAAAGGAAGTAGAAAGTATCTTTAAATAATTTGGGGCGGGGTGGCTCAGTTGGTAGAGGTGCAGGCTGCAAGCCAAGAGGTCCTCGGTTCGAATCCCACCTGCAGCAACCGCGTGTGTCCTTGGGCAAGTCACTTCACCCCCATTGCCCATGTGGGGGGGCACGGTAACGCTGTGTACTAAGGCGTACTGCACGTCGATGGTGCACCTGTCTTCAACCTATGCAAACCCTGCTTGTGTGGAGTTAGTATGTTGGGGAGCTGACAGTTGCTCTGTGGTTCTCTCTGTGAACTCCGGCTTCCTCCACCTGTAAAACTGTCGTGGTCATGATTAGCCATGGTGCAGAAATATGTGACCTTAAACACCAATAGAGATAGAGATCTTTAAATAATTAATCTTTTTGGGGTCAGATTCGGTATTTAGTGACACCGGCCATATCCACACAGTTCAGAAGAACAAGTATGGAGTCATGAGAGAGTGCATCAATGACGAATGTCCAATGTGGCTTTTGTGAGTCAGCTGTGACCATACCCCCCACAATCCTGTGCCATTTTGCATGAGATCTGTATCAAATTGGTAAAATACGATGGAGATTGATACACCAATAAAGAGTAAACTGCCAAACTTCCTCATTTACTAATATATGTGTCCATTTCTTGGGTTGCATTAGAGCATGGATGTTTTTTGGTTCGTTTCGGTTTTTGCCGCAAACTGAAAAACCGAACCAACAGGGGCCAAAAAAACGTAATTTCAGTCATATTTCTCTCATATTAAATGCATGAAATAAAATACTGATCAGAATTATATAGGGTTATTTACTTTGATCATTTATTCCCCATCTGATGCTTGTTGATGCCGTAAATCCATTTTATTTTGCACATAAGTCATAACAACATGAGGGAGAGCTCAATACTCTGTACTTCGAAAGGAGGCGAGAGGTCCAGTGGGGGCTTGAGGAACAGGACAGTGAATGGAGTCCCTGTATTATGGCGATGTTAAACATAACAGAAAAGTTACAAGTGAAAATTATTAACAACTGATCATAATTATTATTTTATCGAAATTAAAACTGAACACAAAATAACAAAGCAGGTATATAATGTATAGCAGTGCTGGCTCCAGGATTTCAATCGGGAGTGGGGGGGGGGGGGGGGGGGTTGCTGACTAAGATGTGGTGGGGGTGAAGGTTGAGATGCTTACGACATCTCCCGAAGGTCGTAGGTCTGAGTCAGGGGTGTGGGCAGGGGAAGTGTGCCCCACCCATTGGTTTGGGATCTGTGGGCTGTGCTCCGGAAAAAAAATCACATTGGAATAATTTGGACGCCATCGGAGCGATATCTGAGCGTTTCTACAATGCCTAACGTGATCTTCAAAGATGCCCAGGTTGTGTCAGATAGCAATATGAAGTTTGCTTTTGGTGGGGGGGGGGGGGGGGGGTGGCGGGGTGGGGCCGGGCACTATCCCCCCTATGGCGCTGCCACTGATGTATAGCATTTACCAAATAGAACATATACAACAAGAAAATAATCAAATGACATACAATCTACCCCAAAGTCATATTAACACTTCGTCAACTGAGTGCTAGTGAAGTGTGCTATGTCCCAGTACTGCCAGTAGGACATAGCACACTTTAAATAGCTCTCAGGTGATATTTCTATGGTCTTTTCTAGTAAGACGATAGTGATTTAGATTAATTGAAGGGCCTGGAAATAATACCGAAACTGAACCTGGCAAAAGGGGGCGCGGTGGTGTTGCGGTAACCGGTTCTCGTCAGATCGCCGAAGTTAAGCAACATCGAGCCCGGTTAGTCCTCGGATGGGTAACCGTCTGAGCGATCGATTTGGACTCCCACGTTGTGTCATGCAATGCACTTTACCTTGATTGTCCACATGGGGGCACGATGACGCCATGTACTAAGGCATACTGCACGTTGATGGTGCGCATGTCTTCAACCATTCTAACCCTGCCTATGCTGCAGTGCGGAGTTAGGATGTTAGGGAGCTGACAGCTGCTCGTCGTTGCTCGGTGGTTCTCTCCGGGTACTCCGGCTTCCTTCACCCATAAAACTGTCACGGTCATGATTAGCCAGTGCATAAGTACATGTATGTGACCTTAAACACCAGTATATATATAATATGTATATATATGAACCGGGCAAAAAAAAACTTCATGCACTAGGTTGCATGAGCAATGATAGCTGCCAAGGGTGGCATTTGAATGTTCAAATGTAGCCAAAAGAACCAAAAATGACCTGTCCTGCATGCAGAATACTTTTACTAATCGGCTACATTTAGTTAGAAATCCTGTCTTCTAATTCATTCATGTACGTTATTTGGTATGCTTCATTTGTTTTGGAACTATCAGCCATCTGTAGTTGCTGTTTGGAGAGGCTTGACTGTTGTTTTCTTGTGAGATTTAAGAACATTAATAACTGATCTGCTTACCAATACTAATTTTATAGGCAGAGGGTTACCGGCCTGAACAATATCGGAATTGTGTTGGTTATTAAATTCATTTATCTAAACACTTATGACACGATGCGGTCTCATTTCGATAATTCATGTTATTTTTGTTCGCCTTGCAGATTTTTTCTATTATTAGCTCACCTACTTCTATTAGAAGTGGTGAGCTATCGTCATGACTTCGGGCGTCGGCGTCCGGCGTGTCCAATATTGTAGGATTTAATGTTAAGGTTAATTTCTCAAAGATCAGTGGGCTCAGGCCTTTGATATTGCATATGTAGGTTGTAGGGGACTATCAGAACAGTATTTAACTCTGATACTACGACTTTTTTCCAAATTTCACCTAAAATTTTCTGCCATAACTTGTAAGAATTTGCGTTTTGGTGTTCTAAGAATTTGCGTTAAAGTCAGCTTTCGTGCAGATTGTGCTGCTTTAACTTCTCATTACTGTTGATTTTCATATTTCAGTAACAACTGTAGGTATTAACCCTACTGTATGCAGAAATTTAATGGAAATTTTCTTTTTTTTCAGTCAAAATTTTCATGTTTTTCTTGGACTTAGTAAATTTTAAGTTGTAAAACTTTGTAAACTTTGTGTTTAGGTGAGTTGTGTTTCTGTGTGTCTTTCCAGGCAATTAATATTCTACACTTGGGTTACTGAACTCCATTGCAGTAATATTTAACCCTCATTACATGCATATTTGAGGAATTTGAGGCTGATTTTCTGCCAAAACTTGTAAGAATTAGTTAGCATTTAGGTGTTGTAAGAATTTGCGTTAAAGTCAGCTTTTGTGCAGATTGTGGTGCCTTCACCTCTCATTACTGTTTATTTTCTCATTTTAATAACTACTTTAGGTATTAACCCTACTGTTTGCAGAAATTTAACTGATTTCTTTTCTTTTTTTCAGTCACAATGTTCACGTTTTTCTCTGACTTACTCAATTTTAAGTTCTAAAAGTTTGTGTTAAGGTGAGTTCTGTTTCTATGTGTCTTTCCAGGCAATTGATATTGTACACATGGGTTACTGAACTACATTGCTGTAACGTTGCGCCCTCATTACATGCATATTTGAGGAATTTGAGGGGGATTTTTGGGACTTATATTCACTTTCTTTAAAAAAATTTTTTTTTAACTTTTTTGTTTTGTTTAATACTTTCTCATACTTGTTACTAGTAACATTAAGGCTTATTTTAGTTGTTGATGTGATGTATTTTTGTTGGGACTTATAGTCACTTTCTTGAACGAATGTTTTTCCGCAACTCCGCTTTAACCAATGAATGTACTTCAATTACAATTTCAGTGATTTATGAAAGCCTTTCCTAATTCTTATTTATGATTTAATATCTGGCCTCACGATTCATATTCTTAATCATAAACATTTCTAAAAGAAAAAAATGCTTTTTATTTCCATTGATTCTATGTTGAATTGATAAATAATAAATGCAGAAATGTAGATTTTCCAAAGCCATCACATAAACCACATTAATCATTTGATGCCTAGTTAATGATTTATATTAACTAAATATTAGGCATGTTCCATTGGAACGACATTATCAAGCGCGAATGTAGGTGAGCGTTGGGATGTAATATCCCTCTTGTTTAAATTTATGATGGTACAACATTAAGCTATATTTGGCGAACAGGAAGAAACATTTCTGATAATTCTCCTTGACATTGGTCTTCTTTTTTCTTAGCCGACTTCATCAAGCCTTTACGTCACTAATATAGTTCGGCGACAGTAAAATTATTTTTTCGTAAATATACAATTGTGAGGACTGTAATGTATGTTGATGTGAATTTTTTTGGGGGAGGGGGGTTTAACGACACATTAACAGCCAGGGTCATATCATATCGGTGACAGTTTTACGGGTGGAGGAAGCCGGAGTACCCGGAGAGAACCACTGAGCAACGACGAGCAGCTGTCAGCTCCCCAACATCGTAACTCCACACTGCACTGCAGCACAGGCAGGGTTAGATTGGTTGAAGACATGCGTTCCATCGACATGCAGTACGCCTTAGTACACAGCGTCATTGTGCCCTCATGTAGGCAATCGGGGTTAAGTGTCTTGCCCAAGGACACAATGCATGAGCGCGAATCAGTCGCTGAAATGGTCACCCATCCAACTACTAACCGCGCTCGGCGTTGCTTAACATCGGTGATCTAATGAGAACTGGCTACCGCGATGCCACTGCGCCCCCTATGTTGATGTGAATATATTTTTGTTATCAAATATAATTTTTCACTTTTATGTTTTGATCATCACCACCAACCAAATAATAGTAGTTCGAATCGGGTGGTGTATTAATCCCTTGCTGACACTTCGTCACATTGTAAAGTTTCTGAATTCAACAGCGCTACTAAGGACTGTATCTCTCAATTATCAGGCCTGCACAAATAGAAAATTAAGGCAACCTATCTATGGGTTACCCTAAGTTTTTTAAGGTAACCCTTTTGAATTAAGGTAACCCTACACATTAGGCACTGTAAATTGGTCAGCTAACCAGTTTCCATACACGTCAACCTCAGTCATAGTTGAAATCAGTCTTGTTTGGCCATTTTTTGAAAGTTTTTTCACTGAGACTCAGCCACTTGATTTGCTTTGGGTTGATAAATATGGTTTATCAACAATTTTAAAAAAGAAAGAGGTTGATTTAAGATCACATCGGTGCGCTCATGCTAACTTCAGTCAGCTGTTTTGCTGTTCAGTTTGTTTACAGACCTGAAGCGCCACCACAAGATGATTTCCGCATGACATACTGTACCACTTGATAACTTGAAAATTTGAAGACTGTGACTGAGTGCAGCATGAAAAATTTATTCTTTTCAGCTGGAAGTAATTATTCTTTTGAATAAATATATTTACAACATAGCTTCATTAACCAGAAATCATCACTTACACTATTTTATTTTGATAATGTTATCAGGTAGTTTGGCCCACCACTTAGGAAGAATCATCATTGTCATGCGTGATCATATGGAAAATTAGAAGGTCAGGGTAAGTTGCGACAAAAATAAAACATTCAATGATGAATGTGTAGTCTCTACAGTTATTTATTATACAAGTAGTAAGCTCTATCAATAGTAAATACGTTACACATATGCAGGGTTTCCGATAGGGGAAAATCTGTGGGTCCTGTAGTTTAAAGAAAGTGAAACGCAGATGAAGGCATCTGCCACACGTGCTGAAGGCACGTGTGTATAGAGGGGGGTCTTGGGGGGTTCTCCCCCCAGGAAAATTTTGATTTTTAGGTGCTCTCTGGGGGTGTTCTGGTCGCTAAAATGCTGAATAATTGAAGTGGAAAATATGTATTTTTTCCTCCTACAATTCTCTAAATTCTCATGGGACACACAATACTCCATTTGGTCAGAGATTTCATAAAAATACAAACTCAAAACAACACAAAATCCACAAATCCTGACAGTGACTGCGACGCTTGACCTCAATTTTTTTTATACAACCCGATATTCGAAAAGAACCATGATGCAGACGTGTGACGTCATGCACGTGCAATTACATCATTTATCGCTCGAAATAAAAGCCAGTGATTTCGGACCAAACACGACAATTTGAGTCCGAAATTTTATAGGCGACGTTTAGGATTTGAACTTTGTTTCCCCCTCTCGCCTGGGAGTTATAAAGTATCAGGTTGTTGCTAGTAATAGTAGGCATAGTATACAACATAATTATGCCTATATTACATGGAAATAAAGGATCCTGAGTGCCGTGACGATACAGCATTGTACTCGACATTTTAACCACCAGCTTTTCTAACTGATCATAGTATGATCGGCGGGGGGAATGGGTCCGGTCTAGGGGAAACCCTGCATATGATCTCAAACATTTGCAGGGGATTTCCAAACGCACTGTACAACCATACTTTCGCAAGAAATTAAATTAACGACGACCCGTCTCCATGTATTAACATAAGAAAAAGCCGACCAGCTTTCAAGTTCTGTCTTAAGTCAAATACGTCAGTAATACAGCTAAAAATTTGTTCGCCCAATTTGTGCAGGCCTGAATTATCACATTGTCAGTTGAATATTTTCCTATGAATGTGTCGTGAATTGTACATTACATCGCCTCCCAGATTGAAAAACAGCAGTCAAATGTTTTAAGATTTCAGATTTTGGGAAATCAAATCATTTCCCACGTTTGCACAAAACCCACATGATCATAACATGTCACCCAAACAGAATCCAGCGTTTGTGGTCATCCATTTTCCCCTGAGCGTTCTCACCACATTGGTGATGAAATGATAAATATGCTTGCTCCGAGTATGGAGTCTTTTATTTACAACTCCGACATTCAAATTACCGATCTATTCCTTGTTAATCCTGATGGTTACTTACTGGTATGAGGCTGGCAATTTCTTTGTCATCAAAAGCAAAAAATAAAAAAAAATTTTTAGAAGTGGATAAATTCAGGTTTTGTGTACTTTTGTCATTATTTTGGTACATAATAAGTCGTTATTCACTGCTTTTTCATATTTAAGGCATTGTGGAATTTTTTTTAAAATGCCCCAAAGTACGTTGGATGTCCCCGTAAGGTGCTATATAAGTAAGAGAAATGTGTTTTCTTTGAAATTCCCACCTCTGATGTTCATTAAATTTAAATTAAATATACAAATTATGCAATAAAATGAAGGTTGTGATGTACAGAACTTGAAAAATATATGCAATCAACTCATAGAGTTGACAGCAGGCATCAGTGGCTCCTTGAAGTCTGCTACTGTATTCGTACTGTATTGATAATAAAATAATATTTCAGGCAAACAAATTGTGGCCAAATGTGCTTCAGATTGTTGTCTCCTATCTTATAAGAAAAACCTGATAACAATAAACATATGAAGATTGAGAGCCGAGTTAAGTGAAAGTAAGAAGTGAGACAATAGAAATAGAATGTAAATTATAAATCACTAAATAGTTACCTAATATAGGGAACATACAAGACACCTCTTGAATGAGGAATTGTTATTGCACATCATGCTCTGCAACTGACACTGAGTCTATGATGAAAAAAAAGATTCAAGTTTGTTCAAATCAAGCCCCTGGGTTTTGTATTTGGGCTCCCTATGGGAGTCTGAATTCTAACTTAGGCCTAAAAAAAAAAGACGTTTCTTTCCGCTAACCATACCTACCTCTCACAAAAGTAGCCTGCCTACTGCATCCATTTTATTGCCATCATCAACAAACGTAAATTTTTTTTAATTCACACACAGTTTAAATATGTATTTAAATGTGTTTTTGTTGTTTTTACAACCCACCTATCATTTATTGTTCATAAAATAATCAGTAAAACAAAGGATATATTGATGAGAAATTGGACCATCCCTATTGGTTGAGAATTTCACCCTGAGACAGAATGTATATCTTTATCATTTTTAGCTTAACTTTGACGTAAGTCAAATTTGAGCTTATGCCATGGCCAGTCATCCATCTCTCTGTCAACAATTCAATACTGCTCGGGCTAGAGGGCGTATTTATGAACCGATCTTTATGAAACTTCTTGGGTACCTTTGTTATAACCGTGGGACGAGAGCGAGTGTTTTGGGGTCCGATGCGAAATTCAAGTTGGCCGCTGGCAGCCATTTTGTACAAAATTAGGTGCAATCAGATTTTTGCGCAGAACTTCCATATGAAAGCTCTGATTTGAATAATCTTTTGTATGAATGCTTAGTACCATGAGATACATCACATATAATACAGGTTTTTTTCTTGTACGTAAATTATGCAAATTAACTTTGATGTATTTAGTGTTACTTTCAGCACTGTAAGTGCAAATGCCAATGCGGCTCGGGCTAGAGGCCGTATTTATGAACTGATCTTTACGAAACTGCTTGGGTACCTTTGGCATCACCGTGGGACGAGAACAAGTGTTTTGGGGTCCAGTCCGAAATTCAAGATGACCGATGGCAGCCATTTTGTACAAAATTAGGTGCAATCAGATTTTTGCGCAGTTTTGGGGTCCAGTCCGAAATTCAAGATGACCGATGGCAGCCATTTTGTACAAAATTAGGTGCAATCAGATTTTTGCGCAGAACTTCCATATGAAAGTGCTGATTTGAATAACTTTTTGTGTGAATGTTTAGTACCATGGGATACATCACATATAATACGGGTTTTCTCGTGCTGAAATTATGCAAATTAGATGAACTTTGATTTTTTCAGTGCTACTACACAAGTAAGTACACATGTCAATACTGCTCGGACTAGAGTCTGTATTTATGAACTGATCTTCACGAAACTTTTGGGTACCTTTGTTATCACCTTGGGACAGGAACGAGTGTGTTTTGGGGTGCCTTTGTTATCACTGCGCTATGAGAACAAATATTTTGGGGTTCAGTCAGACCCACTCTGGGACTCAAAGATTTCTTTTCTAGTTTAGCATCTGACTGTCACCCACCTTTACAATACTTTATACATTTGTTACAGGCTACGGTCACTATTTATGTACAGACCGTTACAAAACTTTATATGTACCTTTGTTATCAGGTCATTACTTAGATGTTTGTCATTGCTGTGTCACATACTATACATGTACATGTCTTAACAAGTTGAGCTACAGTGTCATTGACACTTTCATTCTTTTACAGTGAAGAATAATTCGCTCCAAAAAATGTCTTTGAGCAAACTTAAAATGGTTAAGCAAAAAGATTTTGCTTAAACCTTTTTTGGGCTAATGGGCATACAAAATTTTAATTTTCACACACCTGCAAATTGCTCCAGAAATCTAAAATATACCCAGAAACTAGGGTGTCAGACTTGCCTCTGGAAATCGATTTGGTGCAATATATCCATGGGTTTGCCTATGTGGTATCCCTTGGTGATGCTGACCGCTACGTTCATTGTGGTGATCTCAGGGGAGAGTGGAAAAGATGTATAAAATTGTTACAATAATAAGTCAGAACTGCAGACATGGGCTTTTGCCTGTTGTAGCCAAACCATATGGGAGGACTAATTGCACACAGTAATTGAATGGCATGACAAATGTAACCTTGTTTTTATTAAAAACAATATAACATAAAACATGTTTCAATGAGACAGAATAAATCTGTTTTTAAGTTACATGAAACCTCCTATTTATTCCCCATGTGTTGAATGAACTGGAATCTAGGTTCTTGGAGAAAGTGGGAGGAAAGTTAATGAATCCTGACCAAATATAAAAAATAAAAAAATTAAATAAAATAAAATATAATCCCTACCTACCTACTCTACCTGTGGAATCTCTGTTAGTGGAACAGGAATTTTCCAAGCGCGAAATAAAAGGGCGCTTGCCCTGCCCCATTTAGTTGCTGCCCCACCCTTTTAACTAGCCACCCTGACCATCTATATCAATGCCCTGCCTTTCTAAATAAACCACATGCCTTTGCTGCTTGCAATTTGCATGAATAGACGTGCGACGAGCATCAGTTCTGTTTCATTCAGAAGACACAGTGCAAGATTGTAGGAATCACTCGTAGAATAACAATTGAGCCCGTTCCAAATAGCGTCAGTGCCACAAGACACGTTAATATTTTTAATACAATGAATGTCATTGAAATGAAATACAAATCTAACAAAGCCTAACATGATGATGAATTATGATAAATCTGATACCAAAAGCCAGGCAAACTGAATAATTATGGCAGTGTAAAACATATGCAAATTCACCCTGCTCCGATTTTAACATGGCAACGTGGTGTGTATCCAGGTGAAGGCAGACAATTCGAAAACTCGCGACAAGTCCTTTGTGCTTGATTGATCGTTGAATAACTGCCGGAACCCAGTGACTGATCACACAGGCCTCACAATTTCACACCCAATAACAGCCCCCAATAGACAAATGTCCAACTTAATAACCCTTTACCCAATGCAACTGTAATGATCCAGCGTAAAATACAAAAATTGCCTATGATGAAATGTTCTGGTGAGTTTTAGGGTGTCCATCTACTTTTAATTTGGGTGAGAAAAAAGAGATTTCTTCTACCTGCATGTTAAAATTTTCAGTGGAAAATTGCAACATGCTGTTAAAAAAATGTCTTTTTGCTCACCCAAAATTAAAAGTAGATTGACCCCCTAAAACTCACCTGAAGGCTCCATTTGATGCTACATTTAAAAAAACCCTAAAAGGGTGAGTGCCTTCACCACTAGCCACCTTCGGCATCTGCATTTGCCACCCTGCCTTATTTTTATTCTAGGGGAAACTCTGGCGGAAACATACAACTTTTTTAGCTCACCTGACTGAAAGTCAGGGTGAGCTATTCTGATCACTTTTCGTCCGTCGTCCAGCGTCCGTCGTGAAGGTGGTGTTTGGGCTTTTTCTCCCAAACCACTGGCCGCATATTAATGAAATTTCATGTGAGAAGGGGTTGTGTCTGCGGACACCGATTTTTTGTCAAATTAGGTTTTGGCTCACATTGAGCAGAGGGATGGGGCAAAAATGCTCCAATTCTTAAAAAATCTTCTCAAGAACCAGCAATAGCAGAGACTTGATATTTGGTATGCAGCTTCCTTTTGAGGTGTAGACTCAAGTTTGTTCAAGAGAAGTTGGAGGGGCTATATTTGACGATGTTAAAGGAGGGGCAAAAATTTTGGCCCCGCCCCAAATTTCTATTTTCCAAACCGCGAGGCCGATTTGAACCAAATTTTACATGAGTGCTTATTGGGTCCTAAGTACCTAATTTATGCCGAAATTTTTTTCCCCATAGCCCCGTGGGAACCACAGGAGCTAAAAATAGAAAAAAATGAAAACGCTCATATCTCCAAAACTACACGGCACTGAGAATTCTTATTTGTTGTGAAGCTTCCTTAGGACCAACAGAATGGAATGATCCAAAAAAATTGCCATCGGTTTTATCATGGGGTACTTTTTGGGGAGTTTGAAAAAGTGCTGAGTCAGCATTTTTTAACACTGTGGGTAATGGGAAAAACATAAGACTACTTTTCTCCGAAAGCACTGCTCCAAAAGCTTTAAAATTTCACATATAACATCTTTGGAAGATTGTTTCACATGTTTATTGAAATGAATTGCCTGGGTGGACATTTGGGCTCTCTATGGGAGCCCAAATGTTTAAATTAGTGCAGTATGAGGAGTATTTTTTAAAAATCTTCTTCTTCAGATCTAGCAATAAGAATGTTTTGATATTTGGTATGCAGCATCCTTAGGGGGGTGAGATTCAAGTTTGTTGAAGCCAAATCCCTGGGTTCATATTTAGGCTGAAAATTTGGGGTCCCGTTGTGGACTTCGAAATTTTGGACCAAAATCCGAAAAAAAGTTTTTTTTGTTTTTTATGCGTTTCGGTCAATTTTAAGACAAAAAAAAATTTTTTTTTTCCCCCTGAAAATTTGGGGTGCGGGTGGGACTTAGAAAATTTTGGACCAAAATCCAAAAAAAAAATTTTTTTTGTTTTTTATGCATTTCTGTCAATTTTAAGACAAAAAAATTTTTTTTTTTTTTCCCTGGAAATTTGGGGTGCGGGTGGGACTTAGAAAATTTTGGACCAAAATCCGAAAATTTTTTTTTTTGTTTTTTATGCATTTCTGTCAATTTTAAGACAAAAATTTTTTTTTTTTTTTTCCCCTGAAAATTTGGGGTGCGGGTGGGACTTAGAAAATTTTGGGCCAAAATCCGAAAAAAAATTTTTTTTGTTTTTTATGCATTTCTGTCAATTTTAAGACAAAAAAAAAAAAATTTTCCCCTGAAAATTTGGGGTGCGGGTTGGACTTAGAAAATTTTGGACCAAAATCCGAAAAAAATTTTTTTTTGTTTTTTATGCATTTCTGTCAATTTTAAGACAAAAAAAAAAAAAAAAAAATTTTCCCCTGAAAATTTTGGGTCCGGGTGGGACTTCGAAAATTTTGGACCAAAATCTGAAAAAAAATTTTTTTTTGTTTTTTATGCATTTCTGTAAATTTTAAGACAAAAAATTATTATTTTTTTTTTTTCCGCCTGAAAATTTGGGGTGCGGGTGGGATTTAGAAAATTTTGGACCAAAATCCCCAAAAAAATTTTTTTTGTTTTTTATGCATTTCTGTCAATTTTAAGACAAAAAAAATTTTATTTTTTTTTTCCCCTGAAAATTTGGGGTGCGAGTGGGACTTGGAAAATTTTGGACCAAAATCCGAAAAAAATTTTTTTTTGTTTTTTATGCATTTCTGTCAATTTTAAGACAAAAAAAAAAAAAAAAAAAATTTTCCCCTGAAAATTTTGGGTCCGGGTGGGACTTAGAAAATTTTGGACCAAAATCCGAAAAAAAATTTTTTTTTGTTTTTTATGCATTTCTGTCCATTTTAAGACAAAAAAAAAAAAAAAAAAATTTTCCCCTGAAAATTTTGGGTCCGGGTGGGTCTTCGAAAATTTTGGACCAAAATCTGAAAAAAAATTTTTTTTTGTTTTTTATGCATTTCTGTAAATTTTAAGACAAAAAATTATTATTTTTTTTTTTTCCCCCTGAAAATTTGAGGTGCGGGTGGGACTTTGAAAATTTTGGACCAAAATCCGAAAAAATTTTTTTTTTGTTTTTTATGCATTTCTGTCAAATTTTAAGACAAAAAAAAAAAAAAAAAATTTTCCCCTGAAAATTTTGGGTCCGGGTGGGACTTAGAAAATTTTGGACCAAAATCCGAAAATTTTTTTTTTTTTATTCAAGTCAAGTCCCTGGTTTGATATTTAGACTATTGTGTCAGGTGAGCGCCCTCAGGCTCCCTGGGGCCTCTTGTTTTTTTAGGCCTTAGTGCAATATGAGGGAATTTCTTTAAAAATCATCTTCTTCAGATTCACCAGTCAGAATCTTTTCATATTTGGTATACAATATCTCGAGGTGGATCAGTTTCAGGTTTGTTCAGATCGGTTACCTGGGTAAATATTTGGGCTCCCTATGGGAGCCTGAATATCAACTTAGTGCAATATGAGGAATGTTTTTAGCTCACCTGACTGAAAGTCAAGGTGAGCTTTTCTGATCACTCTTCGTCCGTCCTGCGTGAAGGTGGTGTTTGAGCTTCTTTCTCCTAAACCACTGGCCACATTTTAATTAAATTTCATGCAAGTAGTGGTTGTATAGGGGCATTTTGATTTTTATGCAAATTAGGTTTTGGCTCATATTGAGCAGAGGGGTGGGAAAAAATGGCCAAATTTTTTGAAAATCAAATGAACCACCATTATCAGAGACTTGATATGTGGTATACAGAGTCCTTTTGAGGTTTAGAATCAAGTTTATTGAAGAGAAGTTTGTTGGGCATTATTTGCCTTCGTTATGAGAGGGGCAAAAATTTTGGCCATGCCTAAAATTTCTATTTTCAGAACCGTAAGGTCGATTTGAACCAAATTTGATGTGAGATGATAATGGGTCATAAGTAGTTGATTGATGCCAAAAAAATTTGGTGCCTGATTTCGAACTTAGTGCATTTCAGGCAAATTTCTTAAAAAATCTTCTTCTCCAGATCCAGCAGGCAGAATCTTTTGATATTTGGTATGCAACATTGTGGGGTGGATCTGGTTCAAGTTTGTTAAAATCGGCCCCCTGGATTCATATTTGGGCTCACTATAGAAGCCTGAATTTGAACTTAGTGCATTTCAGGCAAATTTCTTAAAAAGTCTTCTTCTCCAGATCCAGCAGGCAGAATCTTTTGATATTTGGTATGCAACATTGTGGGGTGGATCTGATTCAAGTTTGTTCAAATCGGCCCCCTGGGTTTATATTTGGGATCAGTATAGGAGCCCAAATTTGAACTTAGTGCATTTCAGGCAAATTTCTTTGAAAATCTTCTTCTCAAGATCCAGCAGGCAGAATCTTTTGATATTGGGTATACACCATGCTTAGGCGGGTTAGATTCAAGTTTGTTCAAGCCAAGTTCCTTGGTTCATATTTGGGCTCACTGTGGTAGCCCGAATTGTAACTTAGTTCAAAATGAGGAATTTTCTTTAAAAATCTTCTTCTTCAGATCCAGCAGTCGGAATGTTTTGATATTTGGTGTGCAGCATCCTTAGGTGGGCGTTGAGATTCAAGTTTGTTAAAGCCAAGTCCCTGAGTACATATATGGGATCCCTGCGGGAGCCCGAATTATAACTTAGTTCAATATGAGGAATATTCTTTAAAAATCATTTTTTTTTAGATCCACTGGTCAGAATCTTTGGATATTTGGTATAAGCTTTTCTTAGGAGGAGCAGATGCAACTTGTTGAAATCAATTGTCTGGGTTGATATTTAGGCTACCATGTCAGGTGAGCGCCCTCAGGCCCCCTGGGGCCTCTTGTTAAAAATCTTCTTCTTTAGACCCTGTAGTCAGAATGCTTTCATATTTGGTATACAACATCTTTAGGAGGGTCACATTCAAGTTTGTTCAAACCTAGTCCCTGGGTTAATATTTGGGCTTTTAACTTAGTGCAATATTTCTTTAAAAATCTTCTTCTTAAGATCCACCAGTCAGAATCCTTTCATATTTGGTATACAGCATCTCTGAGTCCCTAGCTTAATATTTGGCCTGTATGGGCAGGGGGAGGGTGGGTGAAGTTAGGTTCAGGTTTGTTCAAATCCACTTCTTAGTGTTTTTCCCTAAAATTTGCCTCTCATGACATCATTCCTTTGTAGTGTTGATGAACCATGTCTAACTGAATGTGACCCCAAATACTTCTTTGAATCACTTTGGCAGGTGAGTGATTAAGGCCCCTTGGGGCCTCTTGTTCTGAATTTTATTGAAAAACATGACCTCCAGCAGCCATCTTGGATTTGGATTTAAATTGTCCAACAATTCCTTTAGAACACCCTACAGGCCGCGGCTCTCACGTGATTAGTCACAAATTTCATATGTGGCTTTAGGGCAATATCAAGATGGGAGCTATCAAATTTTTTCAGATTTCATTGAAAAACATGGCTGCCAGCGGCCATCATAGATTTGGCATATAAATTGTCAACAATTCTATTAGCACCCCCAACAGGCTGCATCTTTCATCCGATCTTTTTTAAATTTCATATGTAGCTTTGGTTTCATGTCTGGATGGGAGCTATTGAATATTTCTTAATTTTGTTGAAAAACATGGCCGCAACAGCCATCTTTGATTCAGATATAAATTGTTACAAATTCCATTAGCACACCCTGCAGGCTGCATCTCTCACCCAATCTTTTTCAAATTTCATATGTAGTTTTGGTGTGATGTCCAGATGGGAGTTATCAAATTTTTCTGAACTTTTTTGAAAAACATGGCCGGCAGTGGCCTCCTTGGATTTGGTATATAAATTGTCAACAATTCCATTAGCACCTCTCACCTGATCTTTTTCAAATTTTATATATAACTTTGCTATGATGTCCAGATGGGAATTATCAAATATTTCTGCATTCCATTGAAAAAGATATCCTCCACCGGCCATCTTGGATTTGACATATAAATTTCAACAATTCCATTAGTACACCCAACAGGTCCCATCTCTCATAAAATTTTAGTCGAGTTTTGACGAAGTCAAACTCGACTTACAGTTTGATGAAATGACGGGCGGATGGCGGCGGGCGTAAACAATTGGTTTCCGGGCAATAACTTTAGTTCTATTTGATGCACCTTTACCAAATTTATACCAGAGGTTACCCTATAGGAAAGGAAGACACCTATCGATTTCAGAGTCTCGCGCCCCCAAGGACAAGGTCACTGTTACTATAAATAGAATATTTTGTGAGAAATTGGTTTCTGGGCAATTACTTTAGTTCTATTTGATGCACCTTTACCAAACTTATACCAGAGGTTACCCTAGAGGAAGGGAAGACACCTATTGATTTTGGAGTCTGGGTCTCCAAGGTCAAGGTCACTGTTACTATAAATAGAATACTTTATGACAAATTGGTTTCCGGGCAATAACTTTAGTTCTATTTGCTGCACCTTTACCAAACTTATACCAGAGGTTACCCTGTAGGAAGAGAAGACACCTATTGATTTCGGAGTCTGGGACTCCAAGGTCAAAGTCACTATTACTATAAATAGAATATTTTGTGACAAATTGGTTTCCGGGCAATAACTTTAGTTCTATTCCGTGTATATTCACCAAACTTATACCACAGGTTACCCTATAGGAAGGGAAGACACCTATCGATTTCGGAGTCTGGGGCCCCAAGGTCAAGTTCACTTACTATCAATAGAATATTTTGTGACAAATAGGTTTCCGGGCAATAACTTTAGTTCTATTTGACACACCTTTACCAAACTTATACCAGAGGTTACCTTATAGGAAGGGAAGACACCTATTGATTTTGGAGTCTGGGACTCCACTGTCAAGGTCACTGTTTCTATAAATAGAATATTTTGTGACAAATTGGTTTCCGGGCAATAACTTTAGTTCTATTCCGTGTATATTCACCAAACTTATACCACAGGTTACCCTATAGGAAGGGAAGACACCTATTGCTTTCAGAGTCTGGGGCCCCAAGGTCAAGGTCACTGTTACTATTAATAGAATATTTTGTGACAAATTGGTTTCCGGGCAATAACTTTAGTTCTATTCCGTGTATATTCACCAAACTTATACCACAGGTTACCCTATAGGAAGGGAAGACACCTATCGATTTCGGAGTCTGGGGCCCCAAGGTCAAGTTCACTTACTATCAATAGAATATTTTGTGACAAATAGGTTTCCGGGCAATAACTTTAGTTCTATTTGACACACCTTTACCAAACTTATACCAGAGGTTACCCTAGAGGAAGGGAAGACACCTATTGATTTTGGAGTCTGCGACTCCAAGGTCAAGGTCACTGTTACTATAAATAGAATATTTTGTGACAAATTGGTTTCCGGGCAATAACTTTAGTTCTATTCCGTGTATATTCACCAAACTTATACCACAGGTTACCCTATAGGAAGGGAAGACACCTATTGCTTTCAGAGTCTGGGGCCCCAAGGTCAAGGTCACTGTTACTATTAATAGAATATTTTGTGACAAATTGGTTTCCGGGCAATAACTTTAGTTCTATTTGACGCACCTTTACCAAACTTACACCAGAGGTTACCCTATAGGAAAGGAAGACACCTATCGATTTCAGAGTCTCGTGTCCCAAGGTTAAGGTCACTGTTGCTACAAATAGCTTATTTCTTCAGAATTTAATGTCAAAACTCGACTTCTGGATCTGTGATCCTCCTGCTGGATTTTTTCAGATTTCATATGCAGCTTTGGTGTGATGTCTTTTCTGTAGAACCTTTTGTGACTGACATGGCTTTCCTGGATCTTTCTATTTAGTTCAATCCCTTCTTGGACAAGTTGAGCTGCAGTGTCATTGACACTTCCATTTTAACTTTGTATGCTCATTGGCGATACCTCTTGATAAGCGCTATCGATTAGCATTCATTTCTGTGAAAAAAGTACCGCATCTGTGCTTCAACATTCTTCCTTTAGCCATCCCTACAGTTTACATTTAAAAATGCATGGATTACTCTGCGCACACAATGCTGTTATATTGAAGTTTTGCCAAATAACATTGGAACCAATGATCTTCAGGGGGCGCGGTGGCTCAGTAGGTAGAGGTGCAGGCTGCAAGCTAGGAGGTCCTTGGTTCAAATCCCACCTGTGGCAACCGCTTTGTGTCCTTGGGCAAGACACTTCTCCCCCATTGCTCACCAGGGACCAGCCGTGAGGGCGACTAGGGCGATTATGTCGCCCTTCTAAGCTCAAAGTCGCCTAGAAAAATAGTCGGGGCGACTACAAGTCGCCCTCTAAAAATTGGTCAAAATGAGGAAAGGCTGAACTGAGTGATGCGAACTTTGCATGAAAACGATTATTTTCAAAAATCGAATGTGCTCGAGTGTGATAAATGGGCATTTTAATTCGTCAAATAAACGTCCATTTAATGAAATCACACGACAATCAATTGTCCATTGTCTCTTTTGGTGGATTTTTTTATTTCTATTTTGTTGCGTTTCAGTCGGAGCTTCAAATGTTGAAACGAAAATAGGTGACTTACGCAACTCAACAAAATAACTCAGTTTGAAAGTAGGTTACGTCGCTTAGGATGCCGAAAATGTATACACAACGGATGTATTTTATAACACAGTATTTTTATTTCGTTTTGCTGACGACTGTTAACTGTTGGGCCGTCTATTCCCACAAAAACACGAATGGAATTGAAACACATGAAAAAAGCTTTAGTGATGACAAGAAAAGCTTTGTACAGGACACAAGAGTGCATGTGGACGATCTTGAAAAAGGGTCCTCCTAAACAACGGAATGACACGAATGATACGGAATGACACCAGAATGCCATAAAAATGATGCGGAATGACATTTCTTTTACAAAATACTCGACCCCAGAATGTATTTTGTTTCTTTACTAAAAAAGTACCTCCCAAGCAACCTTCTTACATCTGGTCCTGTTCACACTTTCAGACTTAGGAAATTATTAGCTTAGTAGACTTTGGTGAAAGGCAACCACAGGAGGGTGCTGGGGGATTGGCATGAAGAAGAGGGGAGGGGGTCATGAAGGAGAGGGTAGCAGTGGGGGATTTTCAGTCAATAATTACTTTGTGATTTTTTAACCTGGCATAGATGCCTCATAGACAACTGGACCTGGATTATTGGGACATTAATGGAGGACCACAAATTGAAAATATGAAGGGGTGGCAGGGGTGGTACATGAATATTCTTAATTTTCCCCACTTGTCTATGAAGTCTCCCTACAAGTACATGACTCTGCAGTCTCCCTATTTTTTCTGGAGGGAGACATGGAGTCTCCCTAAAATTTCCTCCTAGTCTGGTCCCTGTTGCTCACGTGGGGGCACAGTGATGCTGTGTACTAAGGCGTACTGCACATCGATGGTGCACCTTTCTTGAACCAATGCTAACTCTGTGTGGAGTTAGTAAGTTGGGGATCTGACAATTGCTTGCCGTTGCTCGGTGGTTCTCTCCAGGTTCTCCGGCTTCCTGCACCAGTAAAACTGTCAAGGTCATGATTGGCCATTGTGCAGAAATATGTGACCTTAAACACCAATAAATAAATGATCTTCAATTTTGCCATTTCAGTTATAACTTACCAATTTCAAGTTCGTCAAGTTGAGTTACAGTGTCATTGACACTTTCTTTAGTTTTCTCGTTGGGAATATATCCTTACTCTTGCTATAACAGTACTTGGAACCGAAAGATGTAGTAGAAAGGGAGGTAAATACATGGTGGTTCGCAACAGTTCATATCGCACATAAATCATGTAAGATTCTAAAAAATAACGCTGCTTAATTAAAAGGAATTTTTTGCATTGAAAGTTCAATAAAATGAAAAGTTAACTATCAAATATACAAGTAGATAGTCATTTCTTAATTTGATTTATCTATCGTTTAAAATTTCAGTGCACAAAATTCTGAAACTTTGCCTCATTCAGTCAGTGAATGGTAAAACTCGATCCAATTTAATGCTTCTACAGAGCAATCCATATGTTTGATTTTGAAGACAAATAAAATATCTAAATTATTTAGCATTGATTTGTTTGAAATAAATTACTTTACTCTTTTATCAGCATGTTACAGTTAAAACTAGAAGTCCTGTCATGAAATGCACTCAAATAGCACGTCGATCTGCGTGTTAATCTACACGTTATTACCGTAGTAAGACTATCAAATTCTGGACATACGGCCTGTGCACAAGCAATGTTTCAGCCAATGGACCTCCGGGTTACCCGGAGGTCCATTGCCAGAAACATTGCCTGTGTTTGCTATGAGTAACCAAGTGAACCTGCCTTGCTTTGGATGCCATTCGATATGGCAATTGCGCGCAATTCCTACGCGCAGTTAAGCCGAGATAAGCACACAGTTCGTGACAGGACTTCTAGTTTTAACTGTATTTCTCAACTGACCCACAACTGGTGAAAGGTCAGAACTGTCAAACAACTGTATACACAAAATATATATCAAAGTGAAGGTTGTTGCATACAGTACGTCCGCTTGAAGTGGTCATTTTCCATGGGTGGGCAATATTTCTATGAATGCAATAAAAGCCTTCCCCGTGGGAACCCCGGGAAGTAAGCAGCACTTGTTTTCTGTGGTAAACCAGTTCCGCTTTACTAGTAAAATAGGACCCAGTCACCAATGCTTGGGGTGAAAGTCCTCTAAAATGGGCAACATGTTGATCAACGATTGACTAAACTTGACTTCATCTCCATGTTGTGTCACGATTAGCCATGGTGCATAAATATGTGACGTTAACCACCAACAAACAAACAGCAATAAAAGCCAATAATATTAGATTCCAAACACCAATTATAGGAATAAAAGATTTAATTCATGATAAAATATTTAATTCATGAAGCACTGGGTTGTTCATTAATTAAAATTTTGTCAAGGATGATTTTATTACCTGGTACTACATCACTGCCCACCTGTGGATTGAGGACAGTCCATGGCGACTGTACTGTATAGAACACAAAAAATATATGCATTCAACACACAGAGTTGACAGCAGGCACAAATGGTTCCTGGAAGTCTGCTACCATATTTGTATCAGAACTGATAATAAAATAATGTTTCCAGAGAACAACTGGCAGCCAAATATGCTTCAGATATCAACAACGAAGTTAGGCATTCAAAACACTTTTCGAAGCAGCAACAGGACTGCATTTGGGGAAAGGACAACACTGTCTGCATTTTGTATTGAAGGTAGGTTCCATGGTCAACAAACATTTGCATCTCACACAATACCACAAATTGTCATACACTGTGTTGAATAGCTGTGCTGCCACGATTATTAATTTTAACAATCGATTATCGGCTGGAAATAATCGATGGTTATCAACTAATCGTACCAACTAACCTCAAAGAAATGCCTTGCTGTTAAGTCAGTTGATCTTCTCCATTTCAATAGCTGATTACCCTCACTTTCAATGGCAATGTTCTACGGTCTTAGCTATCTCAAAACAGTGCAATTTTCTTTAATCAACAACAGAAGTATACATGTAACAATTTGTTCTCATACATTTCTGCCGATGGTTGGTGACCTTTGCAAACTTTATTTTTGTCGGGCAGGAATTACGGCGTCATCACAAACAAGTGCACTGTAGGGTGTGCACCTTTTCTGGTTACATGGCACAAAGAACTTGCCATAATATCAAAAATTGTAGCAAGTCAGTGTTGCCCTGCTGTCCCTGGCCCACGGTCAGTTCGTTCTAGTATCAATTTCCCAAACCGCAGTGTAAAATCCATTCTCTAGGGAATGAAGTTCCAAGTAAGGGGTTTCCAATTGGGGGTCTGGATCAGACCTGTTAACTCTCCCGGTTTCACCGTGAGTCTCCCGGTTTCAGGCACCAACTCATGCTCTCACGGTCACATCCTATTTTCTCCCGATTTGACACTTTTCAAAATAGTTTTCCTGAAACCCATCACATTTTACTGTTTACAAATTTCTGAAATCGCGGACACGCGAGATTACAAACATTTGTGTGAATGTGTTCCATGCTGGACTGGGACATTTTGTCTGAAGGTTTTTGGAGCAAGGAAGAAGACCCAATTAATGAATTATTATTATTACCACTTTAGCATGCGTTCTCTAGTATATTAATACAATTTTACCTTTACTGTAAAAGTGCATAATGCTGCTATTAATGCACAGACTCAAATCGGAAGTTGTGTGTTAACATGGTTAACAGCCCGCTTCCGGCTAAATGTTTCGTTAACAGCCCTGGCTCCAGTTACAGTTTATGTAATCTGTCATACCAAATGCGCCACTGGTTCCGAGATGAAACACGCTTAACTGCAATGAATGTTAAAAAAACACTTGAAATTTGTGTGATTTCCCCATTACTTCGGTGATGAAGCATTCAAATTGTAAAGGTGAGTGTAATTAATTCATTACGGTAGGTTTTTGTTAGTAGATTTTGGGAGAAGGCGAATTTTTCATGGCAAACAAAAATATTTAAATTAGGCTATCATGTGATTGACCATGTGATGTTTTTTATCTAGAAACAGACGACACATGTGTTTTAGTTAAATGTCATTGCGAAAACTTGGGATGTCACAATCAAGTGAACTTGATGAAGAACCTTTGGATTTAACCATTTTAGAAGTGGTAATTATAATAATAACAAGATTTTGTTGGGCGTCCCTGTTTATTAACGGCCCTCCAGGAATGATTAACAGCTTTCGGGCCGTTAACAGCCCTCGACTTTGTCTCGGGCTCTTAATGGATCCTCTGGCTGTTAATCATTCCTGTCGGGCCGTTAATATACCAATAACATGATTTTGGAGGGCGTTACGGTTTATTAACAGCCCAACAGGAATGATTAACAGCAAGAGGGTCCATTAAAAGCCCGAGACGAAGTCGAGGGCTGTTAATGGCCCGAAGGCTGTTAATCATTCCTGGAGGGCCGTTAATAAACAGGGACGACCAACAAAATCTTGTTATTACTATTATTACCACTTCTAAAATGGTGAAATCCAAAGGTTCTTCATCAAGTTCACTTGATTGTGACATCCCGAGTTTTCGCAATGACATTTAACCAAAACACATGTGTCGTCTGTTTCCAGATAAAAAAAATGTCACATGGTCAATCACATGATAGCTTAATTTAAATATTTTTATTTGCCATGAAAAATTGGACTTCTCCCGAAATCTACTAACAAAAACCTACCGTAATGAATTAATTACTCTCACCTCGACAATTTGAATGCTTCATCACCGAAGTAATGGGGAAATCACACAAATTTCACATGTTTTCTTAACATTCATTGCAGTTAAGCGCATTTCATCATCTCGGAACCAGTGGCACGTTTGGTATGACGGATTACATAAACTGTAACCAGAGCCGGGGCTGTTAACGAAACATTTAGCCGGAAGCGGGCTGTTAACCACGTTAACACACAACTTCCGGTTTGAGTCTGTGCATTGTGCTCTTTTACCGTAAAAGTAAAATTGTGTTAATATACTAGAGAACGCACTCTAAAGTGGTAATAATAAACCGTAACGCCCTCCAAAATCATGTTATTGGTAAATATACCAGATGTGATCCCTGCAAAAATAGCTGCTCAAAAATAAATATGAATTTATACCCCCTAGTTGTAATATCCAGTTTGATCCATGCTATGTGAAAGACTGTTATGAAAACAAAACAAGGGAGAACCATATTGTTTACAACAATGGGGACACATTATGTGCACCAGGGCGGTCAGTTTAAATATAGTTTGTTTATGAAACATGCCCACGTGTTTTTTATCAAATGCATTGTGTGCCAAATATATTCTCATACGTGGTTACGTGAAATCAAAATTACATAAACTCGAAATATAAATTAAATGAAAACATAATCTCTCAAGTATAATTAACTTCAGCTGACCTTTTATATATGCTATTGTTATGGTTCATACCAAATTTATCCGTTTTGTGTAAAAAAAAATATAATTGAAAGTTTGTTGAAAACTGAACAAAATCTGTTGTGAGATATCACAATAATTAAGTTACCTCCCTTTACTTATATACAAACAGATTCAGAACATGTCCAGCAGATTATTTTGTCTTCATTTTAAACCAACAGGATTATTTTGTTTGTTTTTTTTTCACAATGGGAGTTATAAATACTGAGGGCACCTTCTCTGACGTGAGTAACAGTTCAAATATTTTCATATGAATGAAGGTATTCCTAAAAAAACGAAATTACCACAATCACACACAACTTCATTGTACCGGCAACAACAGGTGTTTTTTTTAAAAACAAAACAATATATATTGTTAGCATTGAGTAATTTTTATTGTACAATAAAACCTGTCAAAAGATAATAAGAATGAATATTTTCTCACTAAAAATGTACAGACTGAACAAAGAATTTACATGAATAAATGGCATGAACGAAGAAGGAATGCTTGTGTTGGTTCTTGAACGTTTTGGTCCTGGGGCGTATCGGCCCAAGATGTTTCAGCCTCCATGTATTGAAGCACCGGGATGGGCTTGCATGAGCAAGGAAAAATGGCTGGACTGAGGGGGGAGGGGGAGGGTTGGTACAGGCAAAGGCTAGATAGGCATCCACTCACATTTGTGTGTGTGTCGGTGGGGGAGGGGTCATTGTCCCTGGGGGGGGGGGGGGGGCTTGGACCAGTGATATCCATATTTGTATGCTTTTACTGACAGTTACCATTAAAAGTGTTAAAATAAATTATTAAAATGAAATATAATACATTTGGGTTGGGGGAGGGGGTGCCCGGGTGGGACCGTGGGAGGCATAACAAGGAAAATATTGATGCATTGGCCGTGCGCAAAAATCTCACTGACAAGCATCCAAATCTCACTGAGAGCTCATCAAAATCTCACTGACAGTCACCTTCAGAGGTTAACAGGTCTGGTCTGGATCACAAAAAGTTAGCGTAACATGCAAATATATGATGATATTGATTTTAACTTCCAAGAAATCAGACGTTACAATTAATACCCATTTCCAGATGAAGTCATTTAAGATTACTGAGTCACTTCACAGGATAAACAATTTGACTCGATAAAACACAAATGTTCTTCTAGAGATGAGCGTAAACAGCTAACAAAATCAAAGCCAGTCTGGCCAGCCTGAGCAGTGCTCAGTAAGAAAACAAGAGAATCGGGAAAATAAAACATGCTACAAAATATGGATAAACTAATTGAGTAAAGTGGGATTACTGATCACAGTTTATTTAATTAGTTTATCCATATTCTTACTCCAACATGTCCACAACGTCATGTTTCAGTGCACTATGTTTAGGGGAAACTATGTTCCCCGAACATGCAAAACACTCTCTCGGATGGGGTTGACGTAGCACAAATAGACAGACACTTCCTTGCAATGGGTGCTATCTTTGGATAGCGGTGGTCATTGGAGCGCCACCATTTCAGAGGCGATTCATGAAATTCTAAGGGTAATTCCTTGCGAAACTGAGCAATTTCACCCCCAATGTCCGCTTTATTGGTAAATTCACGTTTTTTTTGGTAATAGCCCAAAGATCAGTTCCAGTGGTGATAATGTTCATTTTTTCTGAGTAGGTCCAGACTCGGCTGATGCACTGGTGGCACACACTTCAGACTTATGTTTTTCTGAGTCATTGGCACTCTCAAATGAACTTTGTATCTGGATTTCAGAGTCAGTGTCAGATTTGGTTTTGTTCCTTTCACAATTTTCCAAAAACTCATTGCTCAGCCACGTAGCAGTTGACACAAAAGAAGACTCGCGTGTAGAAATGTCACCTGATAGAAAGACTAAGTCATTAAGTCTGGGGTCTACTGCACATGACATTAAATGGATTCTGTTAGGAGACGCATTCTGTGTCAACCCAAAACGTTGAGCAATATCCAGTCTGATACTGTCTTTAATGTTTCCGATATCAGTGGAATCATTTCCATCACATTCCAGTCTACCAATTAACCCATACATCATTGGCAGTACATTAGACACACCGTTTCAGAAGATAGGAGCATTGGTGCTGCTTCCAGCGGCTTCAACACTTGTATCAGGTCCGTAATTAATGTCCACTGGTCATTGGTCATGTCAAGTGTATGGGCATCACTTCTATCTGTCACCGTGCCGTCAGATAGGGCAGCTACAATTGGCCATCTCTCTTCAATGAGTCTTTCTATCATGTGGAGGCTAGAGTTCCATCTCATTTTCACCTCTTGTATAAGTTTATGTTTTGGGTTTTCCCATCATTTCCTGCCTTCTGTGCAGCTCTTTAAGTGGCACATGCGCTATGTTTAAAATGCGTCACAAGCCTTCTGCACACTGCAAGTGCCATAGGTACTTTACGATTTGGGCATCATATCACAGGCAACAAATTTTTGCTATTTCCGCACCAAATTTTACTCGCTGGAAATCACTGACTTTTGCTGATCGTGAGGTAGATGTGATTGCAGAATTAGTTTGGGGCTGTTGAGCTACATGGGGGCGCGGTGGCTCAGTTGGTAGAGGTGCAGGCTGCAAGCCGAGAGGTCCTCGGTTCGAATCCCACCTGCGGCAACTGCGTTGTGTCCTTGGGCAAGACACTTCACCCCGATTGCCTACATGGGGGCACGATGACGCTGTGTACTGAGGTGTACTGCACGTCGATGGTGCGCATGTCTTCAACCAATCTAACCCTGCCTGTGCTGCGGTGCAGAGTTCAGAGTTACGATGTTGGGGAGCTGACAGCTGCTCGTCGTTGCTCGGTGGTTCTCTCCGGGTACTCCGGCTTCCTCCACCCGTAAAACTGTCACGGTCACGATTAGCCATTGTGCATAAGTATGTGACCTTAAACACTAATAAATAAATAAATAATGTTGAGCTACACTTGAATCTTTGATGTTTGAACTATGGAAAGACTTCATGTGAGCCATCAGCATTGTTGTAGATCCATGATATGCAAACACTTTATCAAAAAACTTGCATAAAACAGTTTTCCCTGACTTTACAAAATACTTCCATACTTTCGATTGCTTTCGCGACATTTTGATTTTTAGCTCAACTTTGGCAAAGCCAAATTTGAGCTTTGTCATGGCCCGTCGTACGTCAACAGTTGGATATGGCTCTGGCTCGAGGCCGTATTTATGAACCGATCTTTACGAAACTTCTTGGGTACCTTTGTTATGACCGTGGGATGAGAACGAGTGTTTTTGGGTGTGGTCCGAAATTCAAGATGGCTACCAGCCACCATTTTGTACCGACGATGCAGAAATCTCTTTTTTGTACAGAACTTCCATATGAAAGCTCTGATTTGAATAGTGTTTTGCATGAATGTTTAGTACCATGAGATACATCACATATCATACGGTTTTTTTTCTCATGCTTAAATTATGCAAATTAGACTAACTTTGATTTATTTAGTGTTACTTTCAGCACTGTCAGTGCAAATGCCAATACGGCTCGGGCTTGAGGCCGCATTTATGAACCGATCTTTACGAAATTTCTTGGGTACCTTTGTTATCACCGTGGGACGAGAACAAGTGTTTTTGGGTCCAGTCCGAAATTCAAGATGGCCGCAGGCAGCCATTTTATTCAAAATTAGGGGCAATCAGATTTTTGCACAGAACTTCCATATGAAAGCGCTGATTTGAAAATTTTTGTGTGTGAATGTTTAGTACCATGGGATACATCACATATAATACGGGTTTTTTTCTCGTGCAGAAATTATGCAAATCAGATGAACTTTGATTTTTTTAGTGCTACTTACACACAGTAAGTACACATGTCAATACGGCGCGGGCTAGAGGCTGTATTTATCAACTGATCTTCACGAAACTTCTTGGGTACCTCCGTTATCACCTTGGGACGAGAACGAGTGTTTCTGAGTGCGGTCCAAAATTCAAGATGGCTGCCAGTGGCCATTTTGTACCGAAATTAGGTCTAATCAGTTTTTAGCTGATCTTGACAAAGTCAAGCTGAGCTAATCTCATCGCTCTCCGTCCGGCGTCTGTCGTCCGTCAACACCATGTTTTCATATTCTCCTCCAAAGCCACTGGGCCAATTCAAGTGAAAGTTTGTGTGAGTGATGGTCCCAAAGGGGCATTTCATTTTTAGCTCAACTTTGACGAAGTCAAATTTGAGCTATTGTCATGGCCCGTCGTCCGTCTGTCCGTCCGTCCGTCTGTCCGTACGTCAACAATTGGCTATGGCTCGGGCTAGAGGTCGTATTTATGAACCGATCTTTACGAAACTTCTTGTGTACCTTTGTTATGACCCTGGGACGGGAACGAGTGTTTTTTAGGTGTGGTCCGAAATTCAAGATGGCTGCCAGTGGCCATTTTGTACCGATGATGCAAAAATCAGTTTTTTGTACAGAACTTCTGTATGAAAGTTCTGATTTGAATAAAGTTTTGTATAAATGTTTAGTACCATGGGATACATCACATATAATACGGGTTTTTTCTCGTGCGTAAATTATGCAAATTAGACTGACTTTGATTTATTTAGTGTTACTTTCAGAGCTGTAAGTGCCAAGCTGCTATGGCTCGGGCTAGAGGCCGTATTTATGAACCGATCTTTACGAAACTTCTTGGGTACCTTTGTTATGACTGTGGGACGAGAACGAGTGTTTTTGGGTGCGGTCCGAAATTCAAGATGGCTGCCAGCCGCCATTTTGTACCGACGATGCAGAAATCTGTTTTTTGTACAGAACTTCCATATGAAAGCTCTGATTTGAATAATTTTTTGTATGAATGTTTAGTACCATGGGATACATCACAAATAATACAGGTTTTTTTCTCGTACGTAAATTGTGCAAATTAGACTAATTTTGATGTTTTTTGGGGTTACTTTCAGCACTGTAAGTGCAAATTCCAATATGGCTCGGGCTAGAGGCCGTATTTATGAACCGATCTTTACGAAACTTCTTGGGTACCTTTGGTATCACCGTGGGACGAGAACGAGTGTTTTTGGGTCCGGTCCGAAATTCAAGATGGCCGATGGCAGCCATTTTGTACAAAATTAGGTGCAATCAGATTTTTGCACAGAACTTCCATATGAAAGCCCTGATTTGAATAATTTTTGTGTGTGAATGTTTAGTACCATGGGATGCATCACATATAATACGGGTTTTTTTCTCGTGCAGAAATTATGCAAATTAGATGAACTTTGATTTTTTCAGTGCGACTTACACACAGTAAGTACACACGTCAATACGGCTCAGACTAGAGTCTGTATTTATGAACTGATCTTCACGAAATGTCTTGGGTACCTTTGTTATCACCTTGGGACGAGAACGAGTGTTTCTGGGTGCGGTCTAAAATTCAAGATGGCTGCCAGTGGCCATTTTGTACCGAAATTAGGTCTAATCAGTTTTTTGTACACATCTTCTATACAGCTCAGACTAGAGGCCATATTTATGAACCAATCTTTACGAAACTTCTTGGGTACCTTTGTTATCACCGTGGGATGAGAGCGAGTGTTTTTGGGTGTGGTCCGAAATTCAAGATGGCCACCAGCAGCCATTTTGTACCAAAATTAGTGCAATCAGTCTTTTGTATAGAACTTCTGTATGAAAGTTCTGATTTGAATAAATTTTTGTATGAATGTTTAGTAACATAGAATACATCACATATTGTAAGGAGTTTTTTTCGTGCAGAAATTATGCAAATTAGATGAACTTTGATTTATTCAGTGCTACTCACACAATGTAAGCACACATGTCAATACGGCTCAGGGTAGAGGCTGTATTTATGAACCGATCTTCACAAAACTTCTTGGGTACCTTTGTTATCTCCATGGGATGAGAATGAGTTTTTCTGGGTACGGTCCAAAATTCAAGATGGCTGCCAGTGGCCATTTTGTACCGAAATTAGGTCCAATCAGTTTTTTGTCACAACTTCTACACAGCTCATATTTGTGAACTGATCTTCACAAAACTTCTTGAGTACTTTTGTTTTCACCTTGGGACAGGAACGAGTGTGTTTTGGGGTGCCTTTGTTATCACTGTGCTATGAGAAAAAATATTTTGGGGTTCAGTCAGACCCACTCTGGGACTCAAAGATTTTTTTATAGTTTAGCATCTGACTGTCACCCACCTTTACAATACTTTACCTATACATTTGTTACAGGCAACGGTCAGTATTTATGTACAGACCGTTACAATACTTTATATGTACCTTTGTTATCAGGTCATTACCTAGATGTTTGTCATTGCTGTGTCACATACTATACATGTACATGTCTTTGTCTTGACAAGTTGAGCTACAGTGTCATTGACACTTTCATTGTTCAACTCAGCATGCCCAGCCCCATAGGGAGGGAGTGGGGGAAAATGCTCCAAAATATTTTTAAAATCTTCTTCTCAAGAACCAGTGAGTACAATGACTTGATATTTGCTATGGAGCTTCCATATGAGGTGTAGAATCAAGTTTGTTCAAACGAAGTTTGTGAAGTAATATTTGGCTTTGTAATAGGAGGGGTAAGATTTTGGGCCCCGCCCAAAATTTCTATTTTCTGAACCGATGGTCTGGTATGAACCAAATTTGGTTTGTGGTAGTATTGGGTCATAAGTACTTGACCCATGCAAAAAAAAAAAATTCCCGCATCCCCAAGGGAACCCTGGGTGCTAAAAATAGAAATATTTTCAAACGCCCATATTTCCCAAACCCCATGGAACAGAGAGCTTTTATTTGGTATGAAGTATCCTTATGACCAGTATAATTGAATGGTAAAAAAAAATTGCCATCAGTTATGTTAGGGTGTTCTGTAATGGGCATCGAAAAAATGCTGGGTCAGCATATTTGCAAAAATTTAAAAAAATCTTTTCTCCAGAACCAATCATCAGAATCTTTTGATATTTGGTATACAGCATTCATAGGGGGGGTCAGATAAAAGTTTGTTGAAATAAAGCTCATTGGTTCATATTTGGGCTCTGCAGGAGCCCGAAATTTTAACATAGGGTAATATGGGGAATATTCTTTAAAAATCTTCTTAAGAACCACCAGTCAGAATCTATTAATATTTGGTACACATCATTGTTATGAGGGTCAGATTCTAGATTGTTCAAACCAAGTCCCTAGGTTAATATTTGGGCTTCCTATGGAAACCCAAATTTTATCTTTGTTCAAAAGGAAGGGTAATTTAAAAAAATCTTCTTTTTCAGATCCATCAGTCAGAATGCTTTGATATTTGGTATGCTACATCTCTATGGGGGTCAGATTCAAGTTTGTTCAAATCAGATCCTTCGGTATACATTTGGGCTCACTATTGTAGCCCAAATTTTTACTTAGTGCAATATGAGGAAATTTCTTTAAAAATCTTCTTCAGATCCACCAGTCGGAATGCGTTTATATTTGGTATACAACATCTCTAGGGGGGTCAGATTCCAGGTTGTTCAATTCGAGTGCCTAGGTTAATATTTGGACTCCATATGGGAACATGAAATTTAACTTAGTACAATATGAGGGAATTTCTTCAAAAATCTTCTTCTTCAGATTCACTTGTCAGAATGCTTTCACATTTAGTATACAACATTTCTAGGGGGGTCAGATTCAAGTTTGTTCAAATCGGATCCATAGGTTAATATTTGGGCTCGCTATGGTAGCCCAAATTTGAACTTAGTGCAATTCGAAGAAATTTCTTTACAATTTCTCTTCTTCAGATCCAACAGTCAGAATGCTTTCATATTCGGTACACAACATCTCTTGGGAAGTCAGATTTAACTGTGTTCAAATCAAGAGCCTGGGTTAATATTTGGGCTCTCTATGGGAGCCGGAATTGGCCATTTTGCTGCAGAATTAAAAATTTTTTATTCAGTACCCTCTAGAGGTACTAAGATTAATCCACATAGGTTGTATCAAGGGGCTTCATAGGGGAGCTCTACATTTTACTTATGATCAACTGAAGAAAAGACATGATGCCCAGATTATTTTTGTCACTCCTGAGGGACTCAAGGATTGACAGTGTAGCCTTTGGAGATGGCTTGCTTAATGTAGACTCATTCTTGGACTCTGTTTAAATTGTGTTCTGTACAAGATGAGCGCTTCAGGCCCCGTGGGGCCTCTTGTTTGTACACAACTTCTATATGGCTCAGGCTAGAGGCCGTATTTATGAACTGATCTTTACAAAACTTCTTGGGTACCTTTGTTATCACCGTGGGATGAGAACGAGTGTTTTTGGGTGTGGTCTGAAATTCAAGATGGCCACCAGCAGCCATTTTGTACCAAAATTAGTGCAATCAGCCTTTTGTACAGAACTTCTTATGAAAGTTCTAATTTGAATAAATTTTTGTATGAATGTTTAGTAAAATGGAATACATCACATACAGTATGGGTTTTTTTCTCGTGCAGAAATTATGCAAATTAGATGAATTTTGATTTATTTAGTGCTACTTATACACTGTAAGTGCACATGTCAGTACGGCTCAGGGTGGAGGCCGTATTTATCAACCGATCTTCATGAAACTTCTTAGGAACCTTTGTTATCACCTTGGGATGAGAACGAGTATTTCTGAGTGCGGTCCAAAATTCAAGATGTCTGCCAGTGGCCATTTTGTACCGAAATTAGGTCCAATCAGTTTTTTGTCACAATTTCTATACAGCTCGTATTTATGAACTGATCTTCACGAAACTTCTTGGGTCCCTTTGTTTTCACCTTGGGACAGGAATGAGTGTGTTTTGGGGTGCCTTTGTTATCACTATGTTATGAGAACAAATATTTTGGTGTTCAGTCAGACCCACTCTGGGACTCAAAGATTTCTTTTCTAGTTTAGCATCCGACTGTCACCCACATTTACAATTCTTTACTTATACATTTGTTAAGGCTACAGTCAGTATTTATGTACAGACCGTTACAATACTTTATATGTACCTTTATCAGGTCATTACCTAGATGTTTGTCATTGCTGTGTCACATACTATACATGTACATGTCTTGACAAGTTGAGCTACAGTGTCATTGACACTTTCATTGAATTTTGGAAATCTAGCACGTGTTCTTGAAAGCCACGATTACCTTACCCTTCTCCACCATCTTGTCGAATTTGTCAATCAGTTTTCAATTCATCCACCCTTGCCTGTTGTCATAATTCATTAACAACCAACTCAAAAGCCACAGTTGAAGCACTTCAAAGGTTTGAGTCATTTGAGTTCCTTGTGAAATCTACAGTAGTGAACTTGAGCAAAGAATGTTCACTCTGATTAACCAGATGAGACATCAAAACATTCTGTACATCAAAGGGTCAGGCCAACCATATTTGTCAGCTTGGTAATAGGAATATTGAGGCATGTACTTTGAATAAAGATTCGAGATGTCTTTAATTTATAATACAATAATTCTATGATGGTTATTGTTGACCCTTTCATTGTAGCACAAATCTGTCAGACAGTCACCTTGCTTTTGTGATATTTGGTCACGATCGGTCAACCACGATGGCTACCCTTGCCCCAAACCCAAAAACCTTTAGCACAGTCTACAGTTCGTATTTATGAAGGGATTTCATTGTAACTTGGTTGGATGACTGAATAATGTCTAGATGAGAATGTCCCTGTTTGGTCATGATCTGTCATCCGTGATGGCTGCCCAAGCCCGAAACCCCAAAACTTTTGGCACAATCTATAGGTTGTATTTATTATGGAGGGATTTGATTGTAACTTGGTAGGATGACCCCGTATGATGTCTAGATGAGAACTTCCCCATTTGTTCGCGATCTGTTAAGTGCGATGGCTGCCCGAGCCCAAAACCCAAAAACCATTAGCACAGTCTACAGGTCGTATTTGTGGAGGAATTTCATTGTAACTTGGTAGGATGGCACCATATAATGTCTAGATTAGAACGTCCTTTTTTGTCGCGATCGGTCAACCATGATGGCTACAAGGGTCCAAAACCTGAAAACCATTAGCACAGTTTACAGGTAGTATTTATGGAGGGATTTCATTGTAACTTGGTTGGACTCCATATAATGTCCAGATGAGAACAACCTCTTTTGGTCGTGATTGATCAACTGTGATGGCTACAGGGACCCGAAAACCTTTAGCACAGTCTACAGGTCGTATTTATGAAGGGAATTCATTGTAACTTGCTAGAATAACTCCAGATAATGTCTAGATGAGAACGTCCCCTTTTGGTCATGATCATTCAACCATGATGGCTGCCCAAGCCCATAACCCTAAAACCTTTAGCACAGACTACAGGTCATATTTATGAAGGGATTTCATTGTAACTTGGTAGGATGACTCAGTATAATGTCTAGATTAGGACATCCATTTTTGGTTGCGATCGATCAACCATGATGGCTACACAGACCCAAGGCCCGAAAATCTTTAGCACCTTCTTCAAGCTGTATTTAGAAAGGGATTTCATTGTAACTTGATAGGATGACTCATTTTGGAATAATTTCACTGTAACTTGGTAACTTTGGTTGACGTACATTAACTGTGAGGGTGATATTAACCCACCCCTCATTTCTTTAGTACAATGTACACCTCAAATTATTGTCTCCCGCTTTTGGAAAAAAACGGGAGATATTAAATTTGGGGTGTCCTTCCATCCTTCTGTCCTTCCGTGTTTTTCGTTTCCAGACTCTAACTTTCCTTACAGTGACCGGATTTCGATGAAATTTGGGTGGTAGATTACTTTCATCAATAGTGGGTCCAAATTCGAATATGGGCATTTTCCGCCCTTATTTAATTACGTCGCTGAAATTTGATTGGCTGACGGTTTCCAGATCAACCGATTTCGATGAAATTTCATATATGGATTACTTTTATCAATACCTAGGTCAAGTTCAAATGTGGGAAATTTTGTACTGACAATCTGTCCGTCTGCCCCGTGCATCAACGCACCTTGGACTAAAAGCCGTATTTATGAACCAATCTTCACAAAACTTCTTGGGTATCTTTGTTGTCATTTGTGCACGTCTTGAGATGCATTAATTCCCCTTGAAACTGCTGCCCAGCAGGAGACATGAATTCACTGAATTTGCTTGTTTTTATTGAAAATATAGCATACATGGAGTAGAAATTAATATATTCTCAATTATCACAATTTTTGTCATATTTCATAATCTTTTCATAAACATTGAACATTATCCTTTTCATCAAACACAGCACACAGACAAGTTAAGCTACAGTGTCATTGACACTTTCATTTACAAATTTTGAGCTCGGCGCAATAACAAAATTCTTCAATTTGATTAATATTTGAGTTATGGCCCTTAATTACTTAATTAGTCAATATTTTCAAATTTTGGGTTCATTTGCACAATAACTTGAACATAGTTCTCTAATTTGTACAATGTTTGCCCTACAAGTCTTTAGCAATAATATCTTGGGACAAGTTTGAAAACCTGTCTGGCCCAATTCTTCATTACAAAGTTATGGTCCTTAATTAATCAATTTTTACAAATTTTGAGCTTGTTTGTGCCATAACTTGACCAACCGTTCTTCGATTTGACTAATATTGGCCACACAAGTCAAATAATATCTCGAGCGAGTTCGAAAACTGGCTCGGCTCAATTTTTCTTAGAGGACTAATATTGGCCACACAAGTCAAATAATATCTCAAGCGAGTTCGAAAACTGGCTCGGCTCAATTTTTCTTAGAGGAGTTAAGAGCCTTAATTCTTCAATTTTTATGAATTTTGAACCCATTAGTGCAGTAAGTTGAACAAATGTTCTCCAGTTTGACTTATATTTGCTATACAGGTCTTATGCAATCATATCTCAAGTGAGTTCGAAAACTGGCCTGGTCAGATTCTTCATTAAAGAATTATGGGCCTTAATTAGTCAATTTTTATGAATTTTGAGCTCAATAGTGCTATAACTTGAAGAAACATTCTCCACTTTGACTAATGTTTACGATACAAGTCCTTTGCAATATTATCTCAGGCGAGTTTGAAAACTAGGCTGGTCCGATTTCTCATTACAGAGTTAGTGGCCTTACTAAGTCCATTTTTACAAATTTTGAGCTCGTTAATTTTTACGAGTTTTGAGCTCAACACAATGACTTTTCTGATTTTCAATAGAGTGTGTGCATGTAGAAAGTAGCCACAACTCGACGCATGCATCTCTGATGCGCACATCTTGTTCTAAATTTTGTTGAAAAATATGGCCGTGAGTGGTCATCTTTGATTTGGCATATTTCTTGTCAACAGTTCCATTAGCACACCCTACAGGCTGCACCTCTCACCCGATCATTTTCAGATTTTATATGTAGCTTTGGTGTGAAGTCCAGATATGGGAGTTATCAAATTTTTCTGGATGTTGTGGAAAAATATGGCCACTTGTGGTAATCATGGATTTGGCATATAAATTGTCAACAATTCCATTAGCCCTCTCTACAGGCCACATCCTTAACTCGATCTTTTTCAGATTTTATATGTAGCTTTGGTGTGGTGTCTTTTCTGTAGAAACTTGAGCGAATGACTTAGCATTACTGGAATTTTCTATTTAGTTGAGTCCCTTCTTGGTCAAGCTGCAGTATCATTGACACTTTCATCTTTTACCTGCTGTACTGTAGAAAATAATTGAATTGAGAACCAAGTTCTGTCCAAAAAAGCCAAAACCCAGCCAAAAATTTCATAACCGTCCATCTCTGGCTTCCTCCACCCATAAAACTGTCCACCTCATGGTGACCCTTGCTGAAAGTGTCGTTAATCCCTAATAAATACTAAATAAATAAATAATGTAAATAAATAAATAATGTCTTGGTGAGCACAGTGATGACTAATCAACTTTCATGACAGGTTATGCTGTTATGAAATTTTTACTTATTTCATCAGGTGCACTGCTACAGTACGTCCGCAGTGGACAGATCACTTTCCACGGATGGTACAACCTTGTGTTTCATAATGAAAATTTTGCTGATGATGATTTTTATTACCCAGTAAATGTATGCGTGGACATCACTGCCCATGCATGGATTATGACCAATCCATGGCCGCTGTACTGAACATTGAGAAAATTGTATATTTTTGGCTTCATATTTAACAGTTTCCCCACCTGATTTATTTTCAAATGAGGAAATCAAGATGTTTACTTCTTCACTTTGAGAGTTGAGGAGGAGGTAAATCATCTCTTTCTCTCCGATTTATTTGCGATCAGGAAATAATATACTTCTAAAATTTTGCACTCATTATGCCCCATGGAAAGGAAAAATGTATAGCATTTTGTTAAGATTGTGATGATAAAACTATGAGAATTGACTTTTATTCTTACAAAATGTTCATTTGATTCTCGTCATTGGTTCTGAAAGTGTCCTAAAACTTCTGGAGAATTCTACTTATTTTTTTTTTTGTTTCCTCAAATAAAAAGGTAACACTTTGTCTTAGCTGTTGTGCCTTGTGAAGTCTTGGCTGCTCATACAGGCAGTCAAGACTTCATTAGAACCACTGCCAGTGTACTGTAACTTCCATAAACAAGACCATCAAATACCCGTAGAAACAGGTGTTCTGCATGTACAGGTAAGACAAGAAACTCACAAAAATTGGAACTAGGCCCTTTGGGTTGAATTCTAGGAAATATACATTTATTTATTTGTTGGGGTTTAACAACACTTTGGACAACCAGGGTCACCTCATGACAGACAGTTTTACAGGTAGAGGAAGCCGGAGTACCCAGAGAGAACCACTGAGCAATGGCGAGCAACTGTCAGCCTCCCCAACATACTAATTCCACACCGGTTGGTTTAGCATTATTTGAAGACAAGTGCACCATCAACGTGCAGTTGGCCTAAGTACGCACCACCATCGTGACCCCACATGGGCAATGGGGGTGAAGCGTCTTGCCCAAGGACACAACGCGGTTGCTGCAGGTTGGATTCACAGATGTAGCCCTATCCTCACAAAATAACCAATTAACCATGGTTGATTACTTTAAACCATGTTGAAAGCGTTAACCACCATCTTTTACTTGTACTTGAAAATATGTGATTTTAGCTGATAACCCCAGTACTAATCTGTTGCATTATATATTCATTGTGCAAGGATTGGCAAGCAAGTTATACAGCATATATTATTGCCCTCCTCCTTGACTCAATGGTATGGGTATGTGGGATGACTTCCATAATGACAACTTTGTGGCCACACTCTTTTTGAATACTATGAAGGGACCTTTAGCCAGCACAGAATGTGTCCAAGCCTGGAAATAAGCAGTCTGTTATTTGCAGAATGACGTTCCTAGAGAGTGAATTTGCTGATGCTATACCATATAGTGGGCTAGAATCCCCCAATTTATCCTCTGGATACCTCTTTCTGTTAGGCCTGAGACCTTGATTCAGATTGTGGCTCATGGAGTGTAAATTTAGTAATACTACCCTGCTGTGCATCAGCAGATTCAGCCTCTGAGGACCTCATTTAGCAGATGACAGTCCACTTATTTCCAGGCTTGAATGTGTCTCACTCCACACAGGGAACTTGACAATTGTATGGCATAAGTACATTTTTACAGATTTCTCTTGTTATTCTGTTTTTCAGCTGCACCCTTTGTGGAGGAAATAGAAAAATGTCAGACAATGACTGCCTTGCGTATGGAAGGCAATACATTGGGAGTAGATGCAGCCGAGGCCATAGCAAAGGCTTTACAGAAACATCCGGAGTTTGAGGTTAGTACTCTTTGATCACAATGACTCTCCCATTTAGTTTCATTTCTACTACTCTCAGAAAGTGGAATCTTATTAATTCAATGTCCATCCAATTTGCTTGTGAAAATATTTAATTAACAGGAGTATTCAGTTAACAAGAACTTAATCATTTTCTTGTTCTCTAGTGATAAATTGAGCACTTATCCCTTAGTCTTGCAGCCAAATTTCTCAAGTGGCACACAAAAGCAATTTCATTGCCTCCCCCCCCCCCCCCCCCCCCCCCCCCCCCCCCCCCCACTCCTAGAAAAAAATTTGATTTGCACTTTATGATAGCTGTTGCTATCACGTGTGTGGAAGTCTGAGTCTGTTCACATTTTCCTTTAGCACAGGCTACACCCCATAGTTCTTGTCTGATCATCACAAAATTTCATTTGCAGGTTTGGGGTCATGTCTAGATGAGAACGTCCCCTTTTGGTCATGATCGGTCAACCGGTATAGCTGCCCAAGCCCAAAACCCGAAAACATTTAACACAGTCTACAGGTCGTATTTATGGAGGGATGCCTCTGTATAATGTCTAGATGAGAGCATCCCCTTTTGGTCATGATCTGTCAACCGTGATGGCTGCCCAAGCCCAAAACCCAAAAACTTTTAGTACAGTCTGCAGGTCATATTTAATATGGAGGGATTTCATTGTAACTTGGTAGGATGACTCCGTATGATGTCTAGATGAGAACTTCCCCATTTGCTTGCGATCTGTCAACCATGACGACTGCTCGAGCCCAAAAACCTTTAGCACAGTCTACAGGTCATATTTATGAAGGGATTTCATTGTAACTTTGTAGGATCACTCCAGATAATGCCCAGATGAGAACGTCCCTTTTTGGTTGCGATCTTTCAACCATGATGGCTGCCCTATCCCAAAACCCCGAAAAACTTTAGTACAGACTACAGGTCGCATTTGTGAAGGGATTTCATTGTAACTTGGTAGAATGACTCAGTATAATGTCGAGATGATTATGTCCCCTTTTAGTTGCAATCGGTCAGCTGTGATGGCTACACAGGCCTGAAGTCCGAAAACCTTTAGCACAGTCTACAGGAAATAATTATGAAGGGATTTCATTGTAACTTGATAGGA